>JARQOD010005999.1:0-45123 GCA_033576555.1 Oophaga sylvatica | reverse complement strand
GCACACAGGGGCCACAGGCTGTGCAGGGGCCCCAGGCGCCACAGGGCCACAGGCAGCACAGGGCCACAGGCAGCGCACAGGGCCCAGGCAGCACACAGGGGCCCAGGAGAACATGGGCCCAGGCAGCGCACGGGCCCCAGCGAGCACAGGGACCAGCACACACAGGGGCCCAGGCAGCGCACAGGGCCCAGGCAGCACAGGGGCCCCAGGGCGACGGGGCCCAGGCAGGCACAGGGGCCCCAGGCGCACACAGGGCCCCAGGCAGCGCACGGGGCCCCAGCAGCGCACAGGGCCACCAGGCAAGCACAGGGGCCCCAGCAGCACACAGGGGCCCCAGGCAGTGCCAGGGCCCCAGGCAGGCACAGGGCCCAGTGGTGCACGGGGCCACCAGGCAGAGCACAGGGGCCCAGGCAGCACACAGGGCCCCAGGCAGACACGGGGCCCCAGGCAGCGCACGGGCCCCAGCAGAGCACAGGGGCCCCAGGCAGCACACAGGGGCCCCAGGCAGGCACAGGGCCCCAGGCAGAGCACGGGGCCCAGGGGGCACGGCGGCAGCACACGGGCCCCAGGCAATCACAGGGGCCCCAGGCAGCACACGGGGCCTTAGGCAGCACATGGGGCACCAGGAAGAGCACGGGGCCCAGGAACCGCACAGGCCCCAGGCAGAGCACAGGGGCCCCAGGCGCACATGGTGCCCCAGGCAGAGCATAGGGCCCCAGGCAGCACCAGCACACAGGAGCCCCAGGCAGCACACAGGGGCCCCAGGCAGCGCACAGGGCCCCAGGCAGAGCACAGGGGCCCCAGCAGCACAGGGGCCCCAGGCAGTGCACGGGCCCCAGGCAGAGCACAGGGGCCCCATGGAGCACAGGGGCCCCAGGCAGAGCACAGGGGCCCCAGGCAGCACACAGGAGCCCCAGGCAGCACACAGGGGCCCCAGGCAGCGCACAGGGCCCCAGGCAGAGCACAGGGGCCCCAGGCGGTGCACGGGGCCCCAGGCAGAGCACAGGGGCCCCAGGCAGCACACGGGGCCCCAGGCAGAACACGGTGCCCCAGGCAGCACACGGGGCCCCAGGCAATGCACAGGGGCCCCAGGCAGCACACGGGGCCTTAGGCAGCACATGGGGCACCAGGAAGGCACCGGGGCCCAGGAACCGCACAGGGCCCCAGGCAGAGCACAGGGGCCCCAGGCGGCACATGGTGCCCAGGCAGAGCAGGGGCCCCAGGCAGCACACAGGAGCCCCAGGCAGCGCACAGGGCCCAGGCAGAGCACAGGTTCCTTCAGGCGGCACGGGCCCCAGGCAGAGCACAGGGCCCCAGGCGGCGCACGGGCCCAGGCAGCACACGGTGCCCCAGCAGAGCACAGGGGCCCAGGCAGCACACGGGCCCCAGGCAGCGCACAGGGGCCCCATGCAGCACACGGGGCTCCAGGCAGCACACGGGCCTAGGCAGCACACGGGCCCCAGGAAGAGCACAGGGGCCCAGGAACCACACGGGCCCCAGGCAGAGCACAGGGCCCCAGGCGGCGCATGGGCCCCAGGCGGCACACGGGGCCCCAGGCGGCACACAGGGCCCGAGGCAGCGCATGGGGCACCAGGCAGAGCACGGGGCCCCAGGCAGCACAGGGCCCCTGGCAGCGCACATGGGCACTGGCAGCACACAGGCCCTGACAGCACAGGGCCCAGGCATCACCGGGTCCCCAGGCAGCACACAGGGGCCACATCAGCACGGGACCACAGGCAGCTCTTGGCCCAGGCTGAGCACAGGGGCCCAGGCAGCACACGGGGCCCACGCAGAGCACAGTGGCCCAGGCAGTACACACGGGGCCCAGCAGACAACAGCAGAGCACGGGCCCCAGGCAGCACACTGGCACCAGAAAGAGCACAGGGGCCAGGCAGCACCGGGGCCCAGTGAGCACACTGGGCCACAGGTAGCACACGGTGCCCAGGCAGAGCACAGGGGCCCACGCAGCATACGGGGCCCCAGCAGTGCACAGGGTCCCTGGCAGCACACGGAGCCCCAGGCAGCCACGGGCCCCAGGAAGAGCACAGGGCCCAGGACCACAGGGCCCCAGGCAGCGCACAGGGCCACAGGCAGCGCACGGGCCCAGGCAGCGCACAGGGACCACAGGCAGTACACGGGGCCCCAGGCACGCACTGGGCCACAGGCAGCACAGGACCCCAGCAGCTCACGGGGCCCAAGGCAGCACACCGGGGCCCCAGGCAGCACATGGGGCCACAGGCAGCCACAGGGGCCCAGGCAGCTCACAGGGGCCAGCAGCGCACAGGGCCCAGGTAGGCACAGGGGCCACAGGCAGCGCACAGGGCCACAGCAGTGTACGGGGCCCAGGCAGAACACAGGGGCCCAGCAGCGCACGGGGCCACAGGCAGCGCATGGGGCCCAGGCAGCGCACGGGTCCCCAGGCAGCACCGGGGCCCAGGTGAGCACACTGGGGCCCAGTAGCACACGGTGCCCAGGCAGAGCACGGGGCCCCGCAGCATACGGGGCCCCAGGCAGTGCACAGGGGTCCCAGGCAGCACACGGAGCCCCAGGCAGCACACGGGGCCCAGGAGAGCACAGGGCCCAGGAACCACCAGGGCCCAGGCAGCGCACAGGGGCCACAGGCAGCGCACGGGCCCAGGCAGCGCACAGGGACCACAGGCAGTACACGGGGCCCCAGGCAACGCACAGGGCCACAGGCAGGCACGGGTCCCCAGGCAGGCACAGGGCACAGGCAGTACACGGTGCCCCAGGCAACGCACACGGAGCCCAGGCAGCACACGGGGCCCCAGGAAGAGCACAGGGGCCCAGGAACCACACAGGGCCCCAGGCAGCGCACAGGGGCCCAGGCAGCGCACAGGGGCCACAGGCAGCGCACGGGTCCCAGGCAGCGCACAGGGACCACAGGCAGTACACGGGGCCCCAGGCAAGCCATGGGCCACAGGCAGCACACGTGACCCAGCACGGGCCCCAGGCAGCACGGGCCCCAGTGAGGCCAACAGGGGCCCAGGCAGCACAGGGCCAGGCAGCACGGCCCCAGCAGGCACAGGGGCCCAGGCAGACACGGGGCCCAGGCAGCACAGGGCCCAGGCAGCCACGGAGCCAGGACCAGGGGCCCAGGAGCACAGGGCCCCAGGCAGCGCACAGGGCCACAGGCAGCACAGGCCCAGCAGGCACAGGCCCAGGCAGACACGGGCCCCAGGCAGCACTGGGCCCAGGCGGCACAGGGCCCAGGCAGCACGGGGCCAGCCCACGGGCCCCGCAGCCAGGGCCCCAGGCAGCCCAGGGCCACAGGCAGCACAGGGCCCAGGCAGGCAGGGGCCCAGGAGGCACAGGGGCCCCAGGCAGCACGGGGCCCAGGCAGGCACAGGGCCCCAGGCAGGCACAGGGGCCCCAGGCACGCAGGGCCCAGGCAGCGCACGGGCCCAGGCAGGCACGGCCCAGGCAGCCACAGGGGCCCCAGCAGCACAGGGGCCCAGGCAGCCACGGGCCCAGGCACGGGCCAGCGCACAGGCCCAGGCAGCGCACGGGGCCCCAGGCAGGCACAGGGGCCCAGGCAGGGACGGGGCCCAGGCAGCCACGGGGCCCCAGGCAGGCACGGGGCCCCGGCAGCGCACGGGGCCCCAGGCAGCGCACGGGCCCAGGCAGCGCACAGGCCCAGGCAGGCACAGGGGCCCAGGCAGCCACAGGGCCCAGGCAGGCACGGGGCCCCAGGCAGCCACAGGGCCCAGGCAGCCACGTGGCCCAGGCAGGCAGAGGCCCAGGCAGCAAGGGGCCCAGCAGCAGGGGCCCCAGGCAGGCACGGGGCCCGGCAGCGCACGGGGCCCAGGCAGCGCACGGGCCCCGGCAGCCAGGGCCACAGGCAGGCAGGGGCCCGCAGCACAGGCCGGCCACCGGCACAGAGCACGGCCCAGCAGCTCGGGGCCCCAGGGCGCACAGGGCCAGCGCACGGGCCCAGCAGCACAGGGCCCCAGGCAGCACGGGCCCAGGCAGGCACGGCCCCAGGCAGCCACAGGGGCACAGGCAGCCACGGGGCCCCAGGCAGCCAGGGCCCCAGCGGCAGGCACACAGGGGCCCCAGGCAGTGGCACAGGGAGCACAGGGCCCAGCAGCACAGGGCCCAGGCAGCACGGGCCCCAGGCAGCACAGGGCCCCAGCAGACACAGGGGCCCAGGCAGCAAGGGGCCCCGGCAGCACAGGGCCAGGAGGCAGGGGCCACAGGCAGCACAGGGCCACAGGCCCAGCAGCACGGGCCCCAGGCAGAGGCACAGGGCCCAGGGGCCACAAGGGCCCAGGCAGCCACAGGGCCCAGGCAGCCACAGGGCCCAGGCAGTGCACGGGGCCCAGGCCACAGGGGCCCCAGGCAGAGCCAGGGCCCCAGGCAGCGCACGGGCCCCAGGCAGCCAGGGGCCCCAGGAGGCCACCAGGCCAGCGCACAGGGGCCCAGGCAGTCAAGGGCCCGCAGCAGACACAGGGTCCCAGGCAGCGCACAGGGCACCAGGCAGGCACAGGGGCCACAGGCAGAGGACAGGCCCAGGCAGGCACGGGGCCCGGCAGCGACCAGGAGCCACAGGGCACACCACAGGCCCGGGCACAGGGGCCCAGGCGCTGCGGGGTCCCAGGCGCACAGGGCCAGGCAGGCACGGGCCCCAGCAGGCACAGGGGCCCAGGAGCACACCGGGGCCCCAGGCAGACACAGGGCCCAGGCAGACACAGGGGCCACAGGCAGCGCACGGGCCCCAGGCAGTGCACCGGGTCCCCAGGCAGCAAGGGGCCACAGAAAGAGCACGGGGCCCAGGCAGCGCACAGGGGCCCAGGCAGCACAGGGGGCCCAGGCAGGCACAGGGCCAGGCAGGCACGGGGCCACAGGCAGAGCACAGGGGCCCACAGGCAGCGCACGGGGCCCAGGCAGGCCAGGGGCCCAGCAGGCAACAGGGCCCAGCAGCTCACAGGGGCCCCAGGCAGCGCACAGGGCCACAGGCAGGCACAGGGCGCACACAGGCCAGCAGCACAAGGGGCCCAGGCAGCGCACGGGCCCAGGCAGCGCACAGGGGCCCCAGGCAGCATGCGGGGCCCCAGGCAGCATACGGGCCCCAGGAAGCACATAGGGGCTCCAGGCAGCACATGGGGCCTAGGCAGCGCACAAGGCCCCAGGCAGAGCACAGGGGACCCAGGCAGCACCCAGGGCCCCAGTCAGCACACAGGGCACCAGGCAGAGCTCAGGGGCCCCAGGCAGCGCACAGGGCCCCAGGCAGCACACCGGGTCCCAGGCAGAGCACAGTGGCCACAGGCATCACACGGGGACCCCAGGCAGCGCAAAGGGCCCCAGGCAGCACACAGGGGTCACAGGCAGCACACAGGGCCCCAGGCAGCGCATGGGGCCCCAAGCAGAGCACAGGGGCCCCAGGCTACACAGGGGCCCCAGGCAGCACACTGGGCCCCAGGTGGAGCACAGGGCCCCAGCCAGAGCACAGGGGCCACAGGCAGCACACAGGGGCCACAGGCAGCACACAGGGCCCCAAGCAGCACACAGGGGTCCCAGGCAGCATACGAGGCCCCAGGCAGCAAACAGGGGCCCCAGGCAGCACACGGGGCCTCAGGCAGCATACGAGGCCCCAGGCAGCAAACAGGGGCCCCAGGCAGCACACGGGGCCCCAGGCAGTGCACAGGGCCCCAAGCAGCACACAGGGGCCCCAGGCAGCATGCGAGGCCCCAGGCAGCATGCGAGGCCCCAGGCAACACACGGGGCCCCAGGCAGTGCACAGGGCCCCAGGCAGTGCACAGGAACCTTAAGGACTTACTAGTCCACTAATTGTACAATTTTATTGCGTAAATAGGGACCACTGCACTGCTATAAGAAATGTATGTGACAAGGTTCCCTGATTTCTATAACAAATGTTAGTGGCCTGATTAATGAAAATTGCCTCAGAGTAAAACCATTTTGGTTGTCCATAGCAACCAGAGGTCAGCTTGCATACTTGAAACTGCTGAGGTAAAATGAAAGCTGACCTCTGATTGGTTGTCGGGGAACTAGAGCAGTCTGTCAGGCAGTGTCACTGTGTGTGGTCTGCTCTTCCTAATCTGCAGGTGACCTAATTTCTGTGTTCGGTGAATAACATAAAGCAGAATTTCTGAAGGAATTTCCACTGAGGTAAATCTGCCCCATAATCTGCCCCTATGGGTGTATTCACACGTGTGAGAGCAGCAGTTAACAAATCGCTGCCATTTTTTTCTCACAGGAAATTTTGCCATACAGTATTATGTAAGGGCTGGGAGCCAAAAAATAGGGCATGTCAATGTTTCGTTCCCGCAGCCCTAAAATACAGTATTTCACCTATGTTATTACTTTCCATGGGGGGAACTGTGCCGCGCTTATTCCAGCAGATTTTCTACAGGTTTTGTGGCAATAAGGTCGTTTCACACAGGAGATTCTTTGGCGCGAATATTGCCGGACATTTTAGCTCTACAAATCACAACCTATTATTTTCAATGGCTGTTTTCACATGGCCACATGACATCACATGGCCACATGACATCACTTGGTCACATGACATCACATGGCCACATGACATCACTTGGTCACATGACATCACATGGCCACATGACATCACATGGCTACATGACATCACTTGGTCACATGACATCACATGGCCACATGACATCACATGGCCACATGTGAATATGCCCATTGATAACAATGGGTCATGAATTTTAGCGAGAAAATTGTCCGCAATTCTCATGCCAAAAAATCGCCCCCGTGAAACGGCCCTAATGCTGGGGATTTGCTGCGTGTCTGTAACAATTTTGCAGTCTGCAGTAAATTTGGGAAAATTTACTAAAATAGGTTTCAGGCATACAGCAAAGTTTGATCATTGATTTTTCAATGATGTTTGTAGGCAAAAACCATGAGTGAAACTCAAAGACAACATTTATACTGGAAATATTTTCACCAATTTTGTATTTTGCACCTACTCCTGATGCTTTTGCAGGGCTTTTCATGGCCCCCTTTATAAACGTCTATGTTAAAATCACCTGCAAAAATGCCCAGACAGATGTTTTTGCAAGCGATTTTCAAGGCTCCCATAGGTTATAATGGGCAATTTCCCAGCACTAATGTGCTTAAACGGGCTTAAGCACATTAGTGATTGTGATACTTGGTCGACTTTTACTTGCAACCTTCATTTGACTTTGCAACTTTTGACACCAGTCACATGATTTGACAGGTGTCGCACTGCCCATTGAAATCAATGGGAGAAGGGGGAAAAAAATCGCCAGCGGTCGCGCAACCCCTGGCATGTTTTTTGCAATTTTTTTTCTTTCCCATTCATTTGAATGGGTAGTGTGAACGCGACTCTTGCACAAAGACATGACCACAATTTATTTCTCTTGCTGCTTTCGCACTGTTTGCCAGTGTGCATGGGCACATTGAAATCAAGAGGATGCACCTGCAGCACGATTTTGTCATTCAACAGTTGCTTAAAAAAGAGCCAGTGTAAAAAGGCCCTAACGCTGATGGATAAGTATGCAATTAACATGCACTTTTCTATCTCATAGACTTTTATGAGGCTATGATTGTGTTTTTTGAGTGCTTTTCAATCACTACATGCGAGTAAAAAATAAGTGAGTTTAGCGCTGGAAAAAAGTGCTTGTCTAAATAACCCCTAAGGCCTTATTCAGACAAGCACTTTCCAGGTGATATTGCCCTGTGCGTAAAAATAAAAAGTACCAACAGCTGCGCTTTTTTAAGTACCAGTCAAAATCACCCAGAAAAGCACTTTTCTTGGGCACTTTCTAGAGAGCTGTTGGCGGCCGGCTGTCACTGCAGGGTGACAGCCAACCCCTAACAGTTAATCGCGGAATATCTCAATGTCACCACCTGTCACATACTGAATAGAAAAGGGTTAATACTCACCCACCCTGTCCTTACTGCTAGCCATGGCAGCTTCCTTTTGGTGCAAAAGGACTTGCGTGACGTCAGTGTTCCATGTGACCAATGGATCGTCCCATGAACTAGTCACATGGGTTGCTGATGTCAGGCAGGTACTTTTGCACCACAAAGAAAACACCATGGCCAGCAGCAGCAGGACAGCTAAGTAATAACCCTTTAGTCTCCGGTGTGTGACAAACTGGACCATGGTGTGAAAATCATCTGCAAAAAACACCTAGGCAGGTGTTTTTGCAGGCAATTTTGCACTCTCCATAGGAGATAATGGGTGATTTGTCAACGCTAAACACTGGATAATAGCTCATGTTGCTATAATTTAAGCACTTTAAAAAAACGTACCTTTAATGTATACTTTTCTGGCACATAGGGTTCTATGTAGCAATGCTCACGTTTTTCAAGCACATTTTCGGCACTATATGTGATTAAAAAAGGTGCGAGTTTAAAAAAGTTCAAGTGCTCCTAAGTCTATTTTTTGACAGTATTTATGGTTGTATTAGCCTGTATTTGAATACATCTTTATAAAGAAATGTATTATTACTGTTGCAGAATGCCACGTAAAGGGAAACGGTCTGAAGTTCAAAAAAAACGTTGGAAAGGGATAAATTTATCTGAATATAAAATATGTCAACTGCCATTAGTTCACAGCTCATTCGAGAAGAAGCAATTAGAAGATGTATATGGATCTGCTAGTTTACCAAAAGAACATATCAAAAATTTTACTTGTGTACAAGCTTCTCACAGTCAGGCCGATGACAGATATCCTGAAACTTCTAGGAACAAACAATGTACTTTGAATGCATTGACATTTCTCATTGTTCTTCATGAGCATTTGCAGCTTAACAGTAAAGACCCTGATTACATTTTGAAAAAGGGCAACTTCTTGCACACTAGCATAAAGGAAAAGCTAATTGCTGAAGGGAAGTTCGTCCATGACTATTTAAGTTTTGATGATCTTCCAAACACTGTCTTAATAATGATACATACAGTGTTAATAAACTTCCCTCACTTTATGGATATTTGAGGGCTCCTGCATCTGATGGTGCTACCGACCTCAAGACACTTTCCGAAAGACTGCAGTGTTTGACATCAGAGGTTAAATATGCATTACTCTTAATGCGCAGTTTAACTATTGTTGTGTTCCGGGATAACTCAGGGTGTTATGGTTTCTTTGACTCTCATTGCAGGTCTCCTGAAGGGTTGTCCTGCGATGACTGTTTAGGTACTGCTGTGATGCTGACTTTTGAACATCTAAGTGATATGATTGAAAGACTTCTATTGTTTTATGCATTAATAGAAACATCTGATGACTGCCTATATGAGTTCATGCCAGTTTTCTTTATGCACATAATGGACAGTCAGCAGCCAAACTGTTCTTCTATGTCTGCTGTGAGTCAAGAGAACATGTCATTCACTGAATATAGTACTTTAAAATCAAATATGTCAATCGGGATAAAACGTAACAAATGTAGGAGATGCAGAATAGCAATGACAAAAGCAGAAAAGAAAATGTTACAGAAAGAGGCTACTAAGCTTAGAAAGCATAGATCTTATGATAAAAACAAGACAAACAAGTTAAATTACCAACGAGACAAGTATTTAAATTGTTCTCAACATAGGATTAAAAAAAAAAGTATATAACAAAGACCGCTATTCCAGTGATGCTGACTATAGATTGAGAAAAAAATCATATATAAATATGCGTTCTCTCAAGGACCGTGAATTTCAATCAAAATGGAAAGTCTATGTGCAATCACGTTATACATCTGACCTTAAATACCAATAGAAAAAGAGACAAAAATACAGTCAAAAAACATTTTAAAATGCTTCACAAAATACAATGTGCTTTACACATACAATGCAAATATAAGCAGTTAACTCTTCTTCAGATTCAAAGACAATACAAAGCAGTTCAGTCCCATTTAGCTGACACAGATAATGCTGTCATTCAACAAGCTATTAATGCATTTCAGACGGAAATACAGTCTGGACCTACTCACATCTGCACAAGCTGTCACAGATCCCTGTTTCCAAATCAGGTGAAAGTCTGCAAACATGAAAGTTATAAAAAGAACCCAGTCATGGTATCAAATTGTCTCACAGGGAAATCTGTTCATGTTTGCAGCGATGACTGTCAATGTGTTGAATTATGTGTAGTTCCTGAAAGGTTAATAGAATGGATTTGCCATAGCTGTCGTGAAAACCTGATGACAGGAAACATTCCCTCCATTGCCGTTTTTAATAAGCTAGAATTGGCTCCAATTCCATCTGAGCTTATTAACTTATATATACTTGAAAGACACCTGATAGCCCGATATATACCGTTCGCAAAAATTATTAGGCTAAGTGCACACGTTCAGGAATATTTGCGTTTTTTTCGCGTTTTTTCCGCGATTTTCCGCGGTAAAAACGCGAAAAAAAACACAAGCATTAAGCATCCTATACATGTTAATTGATTCCGCATGTTTTGGCCACATGTTGCGTTTTTTTCCGCGAAAAAAACACTTCGCGGAAAAAATAGCAACATGTTCATTAATTTTGCGGAATGTAAGCGGTTCATGTGCGGTGGTACCCAGGGTCTGGAGGAGAGGAGACTCTCCTCCAGGCGCTGGGTACCATATCCCTGGTAAAACAACAATTAAAATAATAAATAATGACATTCTCACCTTCCGGCGGCCCCCGCAGACTTCCCGCCTTCAGCGACGCTCCCGGCAATTTCCGGTCCCAAGAGTCCTTTGCGAGAATCACCCAGATGGCGTAGCGGTCTCGCGTGATGCTACGTCATCGTTGTGATTGGTCGCAATGCATCCTTGGGACCGGGAGTTGCCGGGAGCGTCGCTGAAGGCGGGAAGTCTGCGGGGGCCGCCGGAAGGTGAGAATGTCATTATTATTTTTTTTTATTATTTTTACATTAGATCTTTTTACTATTGATGCGACATAGGCGGCATCAATAGTAAAAAGTTGGTCACACGTGTCAAACACTATGTTTGACTCGTGTGACCAACCTGTCAATCAGTTTTCCAAGCGATGCTACAGATCGCTAGGAAAACGCTAGCATTCTGCAAGCTAATTACGCTTGCAAAACGCTATTATTCTGGCGGGAATACGCATACAAAAAAAGTGCGTATTTCCCGCGGGAGAAGTGCGGGATTGCCGCGGAAATTTCCGCGGCAATTCCGCAACGTGTGAACTTAGCCTTACTCTTCCTAAAGGACAGCAGAGAGCAATCCATGGTTCTGTTGTGTGTGTTCCATCAGAGGTGGAGACAACAGTCAATTCTCTACCTAGGCCTAGTAGTCAGTGTCAGCTGATGAAAGTGAAATTGAAAAGACGAATGAATTATAAAGGACATTACCAGTTTCAAACATTAGATATGTGCAAAGTATTAACTGCACTGTCTAAACTGAAAGAAGTCCACTCTGAATATATGAACATAATCATTATAGATAATGCCTCTCACTTTGATCAGTTAGTTAATGACTTAACAAATGAACATGATGGGACAAATAGTAACAACACATTTGATATTAGAGAGAGGATATTCAACAGGCAATTGATCTAATGGAAACAGACCAATGGAATGACATTGCAGTGAATGATGCAACAAACTGTGCCACAGAGAAAGACAATTTACCTAGCAAGCAAATTCCTGAGTTCTCAGAGGAAACCAATGCTCAGGACTCACATGCTTTAGAACAGGAGGCTAATGAACAGAATGTTGCTTGCTACTTAGATACCTGCTTACAGCCGGCTGATTTTGCACAAGAACTTATAACATTTGGTGAGGGTATATTTTGTGTTGCTCCATCGGAAGGACACAAACCAGTGAGTTTTTTTAGGGTGCCAAAACTAGAGGCTATGGCTTTTCCAGTTCAGTTCCCTACTGCTGCTAACACTTTAGATGAAATGCATAGATTGAGGAAAGTAAGTCCAAGCAGATACTTTAATGCACGGCTCCTTTCTGTGGACAATCGCTTTGCTATGGATTCAAATTATATTTTCTTTGCACAGTTTGTCACTGAAATGCATTTAGCAACATCCAGTATGTCTATTCAGCTCCGTAAAGGAAAACCACTGACCAAAGATGGACGTAAAATAACAGTTAGAATGCTGCAAGATAAGGCTGAAGTGGAAGACTGGGGAGACCTGTGTGTGTCCTAAACAGTGCCTTCACCCCTCCTCTTCCCACCAATCCCATAAAGAATACACAATCAGGCCTGGATGGGTTGAACAGGTCGGTCACAGTTTATTAATTACCAAAGCAGAGAAGGGCAATTACATTTCGTAACGGGGGCTCATGGCAGAGTTCCTTGTCCGCGATCGACAGGAGATTATGCCTACGAGCGGTCACGAACCTTTGCCCTCCTCTGCTAATCCGCTGTGACTTAGTTTTGCTAATACAGAAACTTTTTTTTTTTTTTATATATATAACTTGTACATATTACACATATATACATATCTCTGAAGTATATAGAATGACAGTTCACTTTATTGAATTATGTAAGGGAGGGAGGGTGGGACAACAACAGCTTCCAGTGACTGCCGGAGGCAAAGGAAGTTGCTGACCAGAACACCTAAATTTACCCCCTGTAGGAGTGGTCCCAGGTACCTTCCCCTTCGAGGTCACTGGACAGCTGGACATCCCCAATTAGTACATCACCGAGGGGAGTGGTGTGAGAGGGGGGGTGAATTGGGCACGGACAGTATTCCACTAGCATCCACCTTATAGGCTCTCCAGTCAGAGGCCCTTTCCTTATTCAGTACAGGGCCTGCCAGACTGGGGAGACCTGTGTGTGTCCTAAACAGTGCCTTCACCCCTCCTCTTCCCACCAATCCCATAAAGAATACACAATCAGGCCTGGATGGGTTGAACAGGTCGGTCACAGTTTATTAATTACCAAAGCAGAGAAGGGCAATTACATTTCGTAACGGGGGCTCATGGCAAAGTTCCTTGTCCGCGATCGACAGGAGATTATGCCTACGAGCGGTCACGAACCTTTGCCCTCCTCTACTAATCCGCTGTGACTTAGTTTTGCTAATACAGAAACTTTTTTTTTTTTTATATATATAACTTGTACTATTACACATATATACATATCTCTGAAGTATATAGAATGACAGTTCACTTTATTGAATTATGTAAGGGAGGGAGGGTGGGACAACAACAGCTTCCAGTGACTGCCGGAGGGCAAAGGAAGTTGCTGACCAGAACACCTAAATTTACTCCCTGTAGGAGTGGTCCCAGGTACCTTCCCCTTCGAGGTCACTGGACAGCTGGACATCCCCAATTAGTACATCACCGAGGGGAGTGGTGTGAGAAGGGGGGGTGAATTGGGCACGGACAGTATTCCACTAGCATCCACCTTATAGGCTCTCCAGTCAGAGGCCCTTTCCTTATTCAGTACAGGGCCTGCCAGACTGGGGAGACCTGTGTGTGTCCTAAACAGTGCCTTCACCCCTCCTCTTCCCACCAATCCCATAAAGAATACACAATCAGGCCTGGATGGGTTGAACAGGTCGGTCACAGTTTATTAATTACCAAAGCAGAGAAGGGCAATTACATTTCGTAACGGGGGCTCATGGCAGAGTTCCTTGTCCGCGATCGACAGGAGATTATGCCTACGAGCGGTCACGAACCTTTGCCCTCCTCTACTAATCCGCTGTGACTTAGTTTTGCTAATACAGAAACTTTTTTTTTTTTTTTTTTATATAACTTGTACATATTACACGTATATACATATCTCCGAAGTATATAGAATGACAGTTCACTTTATTGAATTATGTAAGGGAGGGAGGGTGGGACAACAACAGCTTCCAGTGACTGCCGGAGGGCAAAGGAAGTTGCTGACCAGAACACCTAAATTTACCCCCTGTAGGAGTGGTCCCAGGTACCTTCCCCTTCGAGGTCACTGGACAGCTGGACATCCCCAATTAGTACATCACCGAGGGGAGTGGTGTGAGAGGGGGGGTGAATTGGGCACGGACAGTATTCCACTAGCATCCACCTTATAGGCTCTCCAGTCAGAGGCCCTTTCCTTATTCAGTACAGGGCCTGCCAGACTGGGGAGACCTGTGTGCGTCCTAAACAGTGCCTTCACCCCTCCTCTTCCCACCAATCCCATAAAGAATACACAATCAGGCCTGGATGGGTTGAACAGGTCGGTCACAGTTTATTAATTACCAAAGCAGAGAAGGGCAATTACATTTCGTAACGGGGGCTCATGGCAGAGTTCCTTGTCCGCGATCGACAGGAGATTATGCCTACGAGCGGTCACGAACCTTTGCCCTCCTCTACTAATCCGCCACGGAGGATCCGGTGTATGACCTACACAGGACTCCGACCCCCACCCATCACCATTAGGGCCTGTTCAACCCCATCCTGCAGGCCAGACAAAAATATATCTAGGCCAATGACCGTCAGGTGAACACCGTCCGGTCTGAGTAATGCCGTGTTGTCTCCTTCCAGTTGGTCATGACGCACCACAATACCACTTTTTTTTTTTTTTTGTTTACAAATTTCGCCATCCGTGTATCGAACTTTTTCCTTATTCGCTCTATGGCCTTTTGATCTCTTGCCCCCCACCATACGGCTCGAGGTGTCATTTGTGACCACACCAGTAACCGGTACCATATCTTCAAATAAACAGGCAACGCGCCCAATGTCCGTTGTTATCCTTTTGTACAGATCAGTGATTTTACTTTTGCCAAGATCATTGCCACCGACATGTAACACGATTATCACCGGGCTTTTCACCCTCCTGGAGATGTAAACCAACTCTTGAAACACCTGCCGCCACTGGAGGCCTCTTATCCCTCTCCAGTTGACTTCCAGACCCGGGAGGTCTCGACTTTTTTCACCAGGCCGCCGTTCGGCCGTTTTTTTCACCAGGCCGCCGTTCGGCCGTTTTTTTTCACCAGGCCGCCGTTCGGCCGTTTTTTTCACCAGGCCGCCTTTCGGCCGGTTTTTTTTTTTTTTTTTTTTTTTCACCATGCCGCCGTTCGGCCGTTTTTTTCACCATGCCGCCGTTCGGCCGTTTTTTTCACCATGCCGCCGTTCGGCTCCACCGGGCCGCCGTTCGGCCGTTTTTTTTTTGTTTTTTTTTCCACCGGACCGCCGTTCGGCCGTTTTGTTTTTTTTTGACCAATAGACATATGAATGTCCGAAAACCCACACTTCGACTCCTGAAAGAGAAAAAATGTGTCACTTGAGCAGATCAGGTCTTATGTATTAAGCGGAGCATGCGGATTTCCATCATCCCATCCCCTACGGCTTCTGATACTCCAGCCCAAGCTGCCTCGTTAGCTGCCCCTATTAGAAAGGAAAGCATCCCGTATTCTTTTTAAACATGATGTGAAAATTGTTTGAAATTGATACCTGGTAAGAGGGAACTCATCTGTGTGAGATAGGAAAAATCTGCCTTTGTGTGTTACTACAGCATAACTTTTGACTATGTTAAGGGGGCATACTGGGCCATCTGCTGATTTAACCAGCACCCACGTGCCCCTCCAGGTTGGATCGCACTTGGATTTTCGCACTCAGATGCGCAGGGCGTCACTACATATTACATATGACTATGTCTTCGTTAATTAAACCGACTTCCGACACGCTTTTAGAACAAGGTAACGCTCACTGATACGCAGTGCTCCGAAAAAAGCGATAGCGAAGGCTGCTGAGATGAGGGTCGCCTCGTATTGTGATCTGCAGAGCGATGGGGATATTGAGATAATGTTGTGCAATAGTGTGAGTAAAATGGGGCGACGACATTCTAGACTTGGCTGAAGCCTTTTCCACCCTTTGATGGCTTGCCTGATAAAAAAGAGTTTCACGTCGGCCCACCCCATAAGCTGTAAAAAGAAGGCTAATCCCGATAATTTCCTTTGCGCCGATGTACCAGACACCCCTGCCTGACACCCCCACATTTTTAAAAAATTCTGCAGTAACTTCTCCTCTTGTGCGGTCACACATATCTACGGCCTCCCCTGAACTAAGGAGCACCATTCCTCCCAAGCCTTACCATAAACCTGCCAGGTAGCCGGTGACACAGAGGCGCAGATTAAGAGCGGTTATAATATTTCTAGTATGAAACCGGATATTGGCATTTATTAGCAGCTTGGCCCAAATCTCAATGGCTGCCACAATTGAGAAAGTTTCCCACAGAGCTGGATCTTGTCCCCAGCTCGATGTAGCCCAAAGTTCTGGCCAATCACTTCTGCACCACTGGTCTTTGTAGACCGCTGCAAAACCGTGTTGTTTGCTCCACCCAACTGTGAACTCAAAGTCTTTGACGTCTCGTTAAACATGACACATGTATGACCATTGTATGATTCCAGGAATGTTTTCCAAACTACCATGTCAGCTTTTAACGAGCGAGTAAATCTGAGTCTATGGCCGGGCTGAGAAACGCCCTTTGTTGCCACCGATAATTGACGAGAGAAGGCTCTGCCGACCGGCATTGCTGCATCTGCTGAAGAGTGACTTTTTAACTGTGCAGAAGCTTTCCAGCATCTGAAGTGTATTTTGTATTTTTTCGGAAGGTAACCGGAAAATCATCGAATTGGTGTCTATTTCAATGGCCAAAAAAGATAGAACGTTACACGGTCCGATTGTTTTTTCTGGTGATAGCGGGACACCGAAATGACGCGATATCAGTTTAAATTTTTTCAGCAGGAAAGAGCAGTGTTTCGAATTTATGGGGCCAACGAACAAAAAATCGTTGAGGTAATGAATCAAAGAATTACTGCCTGTTTCAAGTGACACGAGATTGAACACCCCATTGGCCCATCGGCAGGCACATATCAAAATAATAGTGCAGGTCTACTTTTGCATCCTAATAAGTGGTAACATTTGGGATGGACGGGTAAACGGCGAAATGCCGATTCTATATCCGATTTAACTTTTAGCTAGCAGAGCGCTGGCCCTGCAGCACGGACTAAATCTACGGCCTTGTCAAAAGACGCGTATGTGACGGAGGCTTCCTCAGGGGGGATCGCGTAGTTAAAAGATTTGCCTTTTGAATGAGAAAGATGAAGGAAAGATGATGGATTAAACGATATTTGTCGGGTTATTTTTTCGTAATATTGCCTAGAGGTGATATTTTGAAGTTTTTGAAGGGCAGCAAATGAAAGGGACCCGGCATTCTACCTAGTTTAAATTCCTTTATTATTTTTTTGTTTAAGGTTTCAGGGAATTCTCGCGCTGATTTTAGGTTATTGGCAACCGTTTGTTTTTAGTTAGGTTTTGGTCGCCGAAGAGAAGTTAGAGAAGGGAACTTCTTCTGCTCTAGCATCAATCGTAATCACACCTCTTGCTTTAGGCCCCCATACTAGATCGGGCTGTAGGGCCAGACGCCTGCGGAAGTCCTCATTGTATTGTCTCCAAGTGGAACCGCCATGCGACTTGTGTGTGTTATATATCATATCCTGATATATGAACAATTCGGAGCATCGTTCCGGATGCTTCTGGCCCATATAACACACAAATGCCTGTTGCCAATTGTTCAGGTTTCTCGCTAATTAAGATTCTATAACATATCCCACCTCCCGTCTTCATTTCTATATTAACGTTTTGTTGATCCACTGACAATAGCGACCATATGTCAACGTAATTTTTTTTTTTTATTTATTTATTTATTTTCTTTTAATCTCCTGTTCTAAATGTGCACCAAACGGGCTGATCCCGCAGTAAAAACCTTCTTCCGTGATCGCTGAGGATAGCTCGTTCTCCTTTGAAATCAATCTGTGTAACGCTAGATAGTCATTGTTATTAGAACACTCACCGCTGTGCTGCAGGAGGAGTGATGACCGATGCGGGTGGAACCCCGGCTCCCGCTGGTGCAGGAGGGGTGAAAACCAGCGCTGGAGTTACTCCGGCTCCTGCTTGGACGAAAGATTGGTTAACACGGTGGCTGGAAGGCCCGGGGGAAGGAGAAGCGTCTTCCCGGCTGAACGCCACATTAGAAGCATGTAATGTAATATCGTGCGCTAGAACCGGAGTGAAGCCCGGTGATGGGGGAACTCCGGTTCCGTGTTGCGCAAGAGCAGGAGTGAAGCCTAGTGTTGGCGTAACTCCTGCCCCGTGTTGGATGGTGGCCTGCTGGTTGTAGAGGCTGGAACTCCAGCTTCGTGTTGCGCTAGAACCAGAGTGAAGCCAGGTGATGGCGGAACTCCAGCTCTTCTGACGTGGACGCAGATTGTAATGCACAAGCTGCAGCCCCTCCACCTCTCCCTGTAAAGACACAAGCAGAGGATGGGTTCCATGGATCCAGCACAATACTGATACACCACTTTGCTCCTTGTAATGTTATCCTTTCCCCCTCCCTCAGGAATGTGTACATTCCCCTCCCCCCTGTATACAGCCTGATAGCTGAAAGTAAAATTGGGCACATAGCTGAAATTCTTTTGTTCCTTTAGACTATAATAGCGTCTTATCAGTAATGGCGTTATGCTGTAGTATATACATATTTATACGCCACATGCTATACTGAATTATATGATATATCATCAATGCTTTATGCAAAATATCTGTAGATCCGCCATACGTATTATATAAAAGAATATATATATATATATATATATATATAACTGGCAGTGTACCACTATCGATCGTGTATGATCCAGAAATATCTAGATAATGGAATATCGACATACCAGCCATGAATCCAACAGCAATATGTATATACCATCATGTATTATAGCCATTGTCCATGATATATAATAATATATAAAAATATTAATAGATAGTAATATTGATGTAGATATATATAAATATATAAACAAAGGCCCCTATATCTAGGATCGGTATAATACGAAATGTATATCAGCCCAGTAATATTTGTGATATGTCTACTATATATGATACAGCAGCGTTAATACATCAGCCATAATAGTAATATATTATATATGTTGTATTGAGGAAGTTATTTAAAAACGTCTCTATACAAACGCCATGAACTGTTATGATTATGTTGAAGAATAACAAACATTCTGCTTGCAACACATATACCTAACCGCTATGCACAATATTACAGTATCTATATATGAAACAAATTACAGTATGTACAAATACTCCATGCACTATATACACCGTGCACCAAATTGCAGTACCATTATATACACAATATAGCATTATATGTCTATCTGCTATTAATAATAAGGTAGTAATTCATGGCCTAACAGCTATGCAGGGCACAATGTATCAGCATTGCATGCATACATATATATATATACACATACATACATATATACATACATATATACATACATACACACACACACACATGTGCCCATGTCTGCAGCCATGCCCAGGCACACAGAAGATCTGCCATGCGTGAGGTAACATATAGTAATCCATGAAGACAAAAGTATTCCCGGATATAATGATCTTATGTCAATATATATCTATATATATAGATATATATACATCGACATATATATATATATATATATATTATACATACATACACATATACACACACACACATATATATATACATACACACACACATATACATACATACATACACACACACACACACATACAGGAACAGATGTTGTAAACAGTATATGTGCTCACATCCCCCCTGAGACCTTATCTCCAGAATATTATACTCCCTGGTTTCCTGTTGTCTTCCTTTGTTCTGAGATCTTGTTCCACTTGTAACTTCAGACAACAACAGCTTCCAATGACTGCCGGAGGGCAAAGGAAGTTGCTGACCAGAACACCTAAATTTACCCCCTGTAGGAGTGGTCCCAGGTACCTTCCCCTTCGAGGTCACTGGACAGCTGGACATCCCCAATTAGTACATCACCGAGGGGAGTGGTGTGAGAGGGGGGGTGAATTGGGCATGGACAGTATTCCACTAGCATCCACCTTATAGGCTCTCCAGTCAGAGGCCCTTTCCTTATTCAGTACAGGGCCTGCCAAGACTGGTAAAGAACAAAGATGCAACAAGATTTATGCAGCCTTTGAGAGGCACTCCAGCTTACTGGGAGAAAACCTTGAAAGACCTTTTTGCTATGCTTCGTAAGTTGGGCACTCCAACTTTCTTCTGTACATTTAGTGCTGCAGAAATGAGATGGCCAGAAGTAATTCAAATTATAAAGGCACAGCAAAATGAGCAAATGAATTTTTCAGACATGGATTGGTCCTCAAAATGTGTTACAACTATGCGTGTGTTTGAAAAACGAGTACCGTATATACTCGTGTATAAGCCGAGATTTTCAGCACCTTTTTTCGTGCTGAAAATGCCCCCTCGGCTTATACACGAGTCATAGGGCAGAAACCAGCGGGGGAGGGGGTGCCGTGGCAGGAGCCGGTGGCTGGGATCATACTCACCCCTTACCGTGCCATCGCTGAGCGTCCCTGCAGTCCTGCAGCTCTCCCCGTCTTCCTGCAGCTCTTCAGCATTGAGCGGTGACGTAATACCCGCTCATTAAGGTCATGTAATATGGACGCGACGCGCCTCCATATTCATGCCCTTAATGAGCGGTATTACATCACCGCTCAGTGCTGGAGAGAGCTGCAGGAAGACGGGGAGAGCTGCAGGATTGCAGGGACGCTCAGCGATGGCACGGGGAGGGGTGAGTATGATGGAGGAGAGGACAAGGAGCGCGGAACAGGACGGGGGGGAGAACGGTGGACGGGGGAAGCATAGAGGAGGACGGGGGAAGCTGGAGCAGGACGGGGGAAGCATGGAGGAGGACAGGGGGAGAACGGAGGACGGGAAAGCATGGAACAGGACGGGGGGGAGATCGGTGGACGGGGGAAGCATAGAGGAGGACGGGGGAAGCATAGAGGAGGATGGGGGAAGCATGGAGCAGGACTGGGGGGGAGATCGGTGGACGGGGGAAGCATGGAGCAGGACAGGGGAGGATGGAGGGCACAGCGGAGGACGGAGCAGGAGGGGGGAGTACAGAGGAGAATGGGGGAGCACAGAGCTGGATGGGGGAGCAGGACGGGGGCAGCACAGAGCAGGAGGGCAGTTTATACACCCGGCTTATACATGAGTCAATAATTTTTCCCAGTTTTTTGTGGCAAAATTAGGGGGGTCGGCTTATACACGGGTCGGCTTATACACGAGTATATACGGTAGATGCATTACTGAGGCATCTGCTCTTGTCACCTGCGCAAATTAATGGAGAGGTCACTGACTACTTTTTTAGAGTAGAATATCAAGCGAGAGGGTCTCCACATATACATCTTTTGGCTTGGTGTCAGAATGCACCTGTATTTGAGGAAGACCCTGATAAAACTATATGCGAGTTTGTGGATAGATATGTAACATGTCAGCTACCTGATCCGAATACAGAACCAGAACTTTACAAAATAGTAATGGAAGTACAAACTCACAGTGAAAGACTTTCAAAGTCATGTAAGAAAGGGAATAAACACTGTAGATTTGGATTTCCTAAGCCACCAGTAGAAAATACTTATATAACAAGACCAGTTCCAGCACAGAACAGTGAAGAACAAGAAGCTGACTTAGACGGTGCTGATGAGTCTTTGATGTCTCCTGAAAACGCAAAAAAGAAACTTAAATTCCTTTGGGAATTATTACATGAAGATGAGGCATCATCTGCAAGTATTCCACAGCTACTTGCACAAGCTAAATTAAGCAGGGAGGAATACAAGAGCTGTGTCAATTCCTTATCGAGATCCAGTGTGGTAATGATGAAACGACATCCAAAGGATGTCTGGGTGAATGGTTATAACAAGCATTTATTAAGAGCATGGAATGCAAATATGGATATTCAGTACATACTGAATCCATACTCCTGTATAATGTATATTTAATCATACATTTCAAAAGCTGAACATGAAATGAGCGATTACCTTAAAAGGATTGTGGCTGACACAAACAAACAAACATGACTGATCGGGATGAAATGAAACAGATCATGCAGGCTTACTCAAAAAAACAGAGAGGTCAGTGTTCAAGAAGCTGTTGCTCGTGTATGCAGTCTGAAGCTTAAATCCTGTTCTCGTAGTGTTGTGTTTATACCCACCGATGATAATGCCTTAAAAATGAGTTTGCCCTTGAAGTCTTTAAATGACAAAAGTCCCGAATCTGAAAATGTCTGGATGACAGGATTAACAGAAAAATATAAAAACAGACCAGAAACATCAGACTTTGAAACAATGTGCATGGCTGAGTTTGTTTCCACTTACAGAATAGTCTACGGTAGGCAGAAAAAAGGTAATAATGTCCTGTTACTTCTAAATGGTTCTGGATTCATTCAGAAACGAACAAAAGGTAAACCTGCCATTATTAGATATGCTCGATTTTCAGAAAAAAATTGTCCTGAGAAATTTTATGTCACATTACTAAAATTATATCTACCATACCGCTCAGATACACAGCTCAAACCAAAACCCTTTATATCATACCAATCTTTCTATGCCTGTGGATCTGTAAACCTTCCTGGAAGTAATTGTATTCAAAGAGTTTTTGAAATCATCAAGAAGAATAGAGTACAGTATGAAAAAAACTCTGAGGTAATAGAAAAGGTCATTGAAGATCTGATAAAAAATGGACCGATGGAGGATGCTTGGACTACACTTGCCCCTGAGACTGAACTTATTCGACTAGAGTGTATTTCAGAACGTGAGAAAATAAACCCAGAGGAACTAAATGAACTGGATGATGTTCCTGAATACAGCAAAAGTTCCACAAACAAATGTAGCACACCAGCAAAATTTGAAGGCCCTGTTGTAGACCCTGTTGTGTTGAGACAGATGTATCAGAATTTGAATCAAACTCAGGCATCTATTTTCTACACAGTGTGTAACTGGTGTGTAAGACGTGTATGGGGACAAAATCCTGAACAGTTCTTTCTGTTTGTGACTGGTGGAGCTGGGACTGGTAAATCTCTTGTCATTAAAAGTATTTACTTGGAGGCATCAAAGATACTTCAGAGACTTCCCAGGATTTCAGAGGAATATGATATTTCCATGCCTACTGGCCTTCTCTCAGCCTTCACTGGTACAGCAGCCTTCAATATTGCAGGAAGAACTTTACACTCTATTTTGAAACTTCCAAGAAGCCTTAAACCTCCATATCAGGGCCTAGGAAATTGTCTTGATGAAGTGAGAGCAACACTGTCAAATGCTGAAATAATTGTTATTGATGAGGTGTCCATGATCTCCAAGCCATTGTTTGCTTATATCAACTGGAGGCTACAAGACATTAAAGGTAGCAAAAAACCTTTTGGAGGCATGTCTGTTTTAGCAGTGGGAGACTTCTACCAGTTACCACCTCCAGGTAAAGCTAAACCTCTCTGTGTTTATGAAGATCATGTGCTTGATCTATGGCAAGACCTGTTTCAGATGGTTACCCTCACAGAAATCATGTGCCAAAAGGAGGATGTAGCATTTGCAGAATAGAATTCGATTGAAAGGCAAGGGAGAGGCATTATCTAAAGTGGACAGAGTTTTACTTTCTCAGGCTATGACTCAACTTGCAGATTGTCCAGAGGATGTCCTCCATGTGTTTGCCACAAATAAAGAGGTAGATCAGCATAACACAACCATCATATCTGCTTTACATTCTGATATAATTGACATTCAAGCACATGACTATAAAAAAGATCTCAAAACAGGGCAGATAGAAAAACAGAAAATACCTTTTAAAGGTCATAAAGGGGATTTACCAGATAGGTTGCAAGTTGCAAAGGATGCTCGTGTGATGCTGATTATAAACATAGATGTGGAGGATGGACTCGTAAATGGTTCATTTGGAAAAATTGTTAAAATCATTTCCCAGCTTCAACATGATAATACAGTTGTAAGCATGCTAGGTGTTCAGTTGGATAATCCAAATGCTGGGCAAAGGAATTGCAATAGGACATGTACACCAGCAGGTAGTGTAGTGTATATAGAAAGAGTAGAAGAACCCTTGACAAAAAAGGGAGTTGTTCGTCATCAGTTTCCCATTAAACTTGCTTTTGCCTGTACAGCACATAAGGTGCAAGGCATGACTACATCTTCTGCAGTAGTCTCACTACAGCGTATTTTTGAGCCAGGTATGGCATATGTTGCTCTTAGCAGAACTACATCACTTTCCGGACTACACATAATTCATTTCAGTGAAGATAAAATATACTCAGATCAAGAAATCAAAAGGTCTTTGCTAAATATGAAAGAAGCAGAAGTCAATAATGCTATGCCCTTACTTAATTGTCTCCCATGGCCAAATTCTCCTTGTCTGAAAATAATTCATCATAATATAGAAGGACTGTCAGCCCACATTGATGATATAAGAAGTCATCATGAAATGTGTCTAGCAGACATTTTATGTTTTACTGAATCTCATCTGTCTGGCCAGTTTGTCCCTGAAAAAATACAGTTGCAAAACTATCGACTATATAAACACAACAGACACGTTTCATACTCTACCTACTCTCATTTGTCCAACAAAATGGTGGCGGAGTAGCCATCTACATGAAACATGATATTCAAGTAAGTCAAATGCAGTATATACATGGCGTCACTGACCTGGAATTCCTGGTTTTGAAAGTTGCAGCACCAATTCAAGCAATAATTTCAGTTATTTACAAGCCTCCCGACTACAATACTAATCTATTTTTACCACAGTTTTGTAGCCTGTTGAATTCGTTACACATCTTAGAACATGGTCCAGTTGTTATTTGTGGTGACTTTAATGAGGATCTATTGTCAGATAGGAAGAAACCACTATATGAATTGCTGCAGTCTAGAGGTTACACACAGCTAATTACAGCAGCTACCACAGAGAAGAATACCCTTGTAGATCATTTCTACATTTCCAGGCAAGAGTGTTGTGCCACTTCGGGTGTTCTTCAGACATATTACAGTTATCACAATCCAGTTTATTGTATTTTAACTTAAAAAGGTATTCTGGAACTAATTCCTATGCTTAAATCATCTACCCACAGTCCCAGTCCTTGGCAAGAGTCTGTCTTTGTGTCGGTCATTGAAAAACAGTTTTGAATGCACTCCTGGTTGTTTAGACCGTGATCATAGGGACTGTGTGTGGAGCTGATAATGGGGATTAGCTCGCTGTCCTTGCATGCTTTTCCTTTAATTTACATTTAATTGGTATGGCTAGCTTACCTCCCACTGTCATGGCCTGGTATATTCCCTTACAGTACCTTCACACTTGTCAATTGACAGCCGCTCAGCCGTGGTCGATCGCTGCTGTGGCTGTGTGGCTGTCAATTGAAAGCCGCCCTTACACTGAGCGGCTGCTGCGTCTACCTGCTAGACCGAGTGGTTGGCCATGGCCATCGACCTTCATTGCCACGGTTGAGTACTAGCGTCAATGAATGGCCGAGCACAATACTGAAATGACTAGTTTACAATGGTGCAGTATCTCTCCAACTGACCGAGCACTTGTTCAGTGCCCAGTCTATCAGGGTACAGACACATACAGCAGCTGATTGGCCAAGTATCTGCAGACTGTTGATGTGTGTGAGAGTACCCTTAAGGACTAATCAGATCTTGCCACGTCCTTTCACACCGCTCGCGACATTGGATATAGCGTGTACAGCATAAGAATTCTTCTCTTCCCACCAGGTGTGTTTTCTGTCCTGCCCTCCAACCCATGTATTGTTATGAACTCTGTATTTATGGATTTTATTGTAACCCCTTTATAAAAAAAGAAAGAAAAAAAAGTACAGTTAGGTCCATAAATATTTGGACAGAGACAACATTTATCTAATTTTGGTTCTAGACATTACCACAATGAATTTGAAACAAAACAAATCAGATGCAGTTGAAGTTCAGACTTTCAGCTTTCGTTTGAGGGTATCCACATTAAAATTGGATGAAGGGTTTAGGAGTTTCAGCTCCTTAACATGTGCCACCCTGTTTTTAAAGGGACCAAAAGTAATTGGACAATTGACTCCAAGGCTATTTCATGGACAGGTGTGGGCAATCCCTTCATTATATCATTCTCAATTAAGCAGATAAAAGGGCTGGTGTTGATTTGAGGTGTGGTGTTTGCATTTGGAAGGTTTAGCTGTGAAGGAAACATGCGGTCAAAGGAGCTCTCCATGCAGGTGAAACAAGCTATCCTTAAGCTGCAAAAAACAGAAAAAAACCCATCCGAGAAATTGCTACAACTTTAGGAGTGGCAAAATCTACAGTTTGGTACATTCTGAGAAAGAAAGAAAGCACTGGTGAACTCATCAATGCAAAAAGACCTGGGAGCCCACGGAAGACAACAGTGGTGGATGATCGCAGAATACTCTCCATGGTGAAGAGAAACCCCTTCACAACAGCCAACCAAGTGAACAACACTCTCCAGGAGGTAGGCGTATCAATATCCAAATCTACCATAAAGAGAAGACTGCATGAAATTAAATACAGAGGGTTCACTGCACTGTGCAAGCCACTCATAAGAATCAAGAATAAAAAGGCTGGGCTGGACTTTGCTAAAAAACATCTAAAAAAGCCAGCACAGTTCTGGAAGAACATTCTTTGGACAGATGAAACCAAGATCAACCTCTACTAGAATGATGGAAAGAGAAAAGTATGGCGAAGGCGTGGTACAGCTCATGATCCAAAGCATACCACATCATCTGTAAAACATGGCGGAAGCAGTGTGATGGCTTGGGCATGCATGGCTGCCAGTGGCACTGGGTCACTAGTGTTTATTGATGATGTGACACAGGACAGAAACAGCCAAATGAATTCTGAGGTATTCAGAGCCATACTGTGTGCTCAGATCCAGCCAAATGCAGCCAAACTGATTGGTCGTCGTTTCATACTACAGATGGACAATGACCCAAAACATAAAGCCAAAGCAACCCAGGAGTTTATTAAAGCAAAGAAGTGGAATATTCTTGAATGGCCAAGTCAGTCACCTGATCTCAACCAAATTGAACATGCATTTCACTTGTTAACCCCTTCACCCCCAAGGGTGGTTTGCACGTTAATGACCGGGCCAATTTTTACAATTCTGACCACTGTCTCTTTATGAGGTTATAACTCTGGAACGCTTCAACGGATCTTCGCGATTCTGAGATTGTTTTCTCGTGACATATTGTACTTCACGTTAGAAGTAAAATTTCTTCGATATAACTTGCGTTTATTTTTGAAAAAAACGCAAATATGGCGAAAATTTTTAACATTTTGCAATTTTCAAACTTTGAATTTTTATTCCCTTAAAACAGAAAAATATGTCACATAAAATAGTTAAGAAATAACATTTACCACATGTCTACTTTACATCAGCACAATTTTGGAACCAAAATTTTTTTTTGTTAGGAAGTTATAAGGGTTAAAAGTTGACCAGCGATTTCTCATTTTTACAACAAAATTTACAAAGCCATTTCTTTTAGGGACCACCTCTCATTTGAAGTCACTTTGAGGGGTCTATATGGCAGAAAATACCCAAAAGTGACACCATTCTAAAAACTGCACCCCTCAAGGTACTCAAAACCACATTCAAGAAGATTATTAACCCTTCAGGTGCTTCACAGGAACTAAAGCAACGTGGAAGGAAAAAATGAATATTTAACTTTTTAGCCACAAAAATGATCTTTTACAAACTTTTTTTTTATTTTCACAAGGGTAAAAGGAGAAAATGGACAGCTAAGGTTGTTATGCAATTTCTCCTGAGTATGCCAATACCCAATATGTGGGGGAAAACCACTGTTTGGGCACACGGCAGAGCTCGTAAGGGAAGGAGCGCCGTTTGACTTTTTCAAACTAAAATTGGCTGGAATTGAGATTGGACGCCATGTCGTGTTTGGAGAGCCCCTGATGCGCCTAAACAGTGGAAACCCCCACAAGTGACACCATTTTGGAAACTAGACCCCCTAAGGTACTTATCTAGATCTGTTGTGAGCACTTTGAACTCCCAAGTGTTTCACAAAAGCTTATAATGCCTGGGTGTGAAAAAAAAAAAAAACAATTTTCCACAAAAATGATTTTTTAGTCCCAAATTTTTGAATTTTCCCAAGGAAATTGGACCCCAAAAGTTGTTGTCCAATTTGTCCTGAGTACGCTGATACCCATATGTGGGGGGGGAACTGTTTGGGTGCACGGCAGGGCTTGGAAAGGAAGTAGTAACGTTTTGGAATGCAGACGTTGATGGGGGTCATGTTCCGTTTGCAGTGCCCCAGATGAGCCTAAACAGTGGAAACCCCCCACAAGTGACCCCATTTTGGAAACTATACCCCCTAAGGAACTTATCTAGATCTTTGGTGAGCACTTTGAACCCCCAAGTGCTTCACACAAGTTTATAATGCCCGGGCATGAAAATAAAAAATCCTATTTTTTTCCACAAAAATTATATTTTAGTCACTATTTTTTTATTTTCTCAAGGGTAACAGGAGAAATTGGACCACATAAGTTGTTGTCCAATTTGTCCTGAGTACGCTGATACCCCATATGTGGGTGGGAACCACTGTTTGGGCGCACGGCAGAGCTCGGAATGGAAGGAGCACCATTTGACTTTTTCCAACCAAAATTGGCTGGAATTGAGATTGGATGCCATGTTGCATTTGGAGAGCCCCTGATGTGCCTAAACAGTGGAAACCCCCCACAAATGACCCCATTTTGGAAACTAGACCCCCTAAGGAACTTTTCTAGATCTTTGGTGAGCAATTTGAACCCCCAAGTGCTTCACACAAGTTTATAACGTAGAGCCGTAAAATTTAAAAATCATATTTTTTCCACAAAAATGATCTTTTCACCCCAATTTTTATTTTTCCAAGGGTAACAAGACTCCAAAAGTTATTGTGCAATTTGTCCTGAGTGCGCTGATACCCATATGTGGGGGTAAACCACTGTTTGGGTGCATGGCAGAGTTTGGAAGGGAAGGAGCGCCGTCTGACTTTTTCAACGCAGAATTGGCTGGACGCCATGTCGTGTTTGGAGAGCTCCTGATCTGCCTAAACAGTGGAAACCCCCATAAATGATGCCATTTTGGAAACTAGACCCCTCAAGGAACTTATCTAGATGTGTGGTGAGAACTTTTAACCCCCAGGTGTTTCACTAAAGTTTATAACGTACAGCCGTAAAATAAAAAATCTTTTTTTTTTTTACAAAAATGATTTTTTCGTCCCCAATATTTTATTTTCACAAGGGTAACAGAAGAAATTGGAACCCAAAAGTTGTTGTCCAATTTGTCCTGAGTACGCTGATACCCAATATGTGGGAGAAAACTACTGTATGGGCGCACGTCAGGGCTCGGAAGGGAAGTAGTGACGTTTTGGATTGCAGACTTTGATGGAATGGTCTGGGGGCGTCATGTCGCATTTGGAGAGCCCCTGATGCGCCTAAACAGTGGAAACCCCCCACAAGTGACCCCATTTTGGAAAATAGACCCCACAAGGAACTTGTCTAGATGTGTGGTGAGCACTTTGAACCCCAAAGTGCTTCACAGAAGTTTATAACGCACAGCCGTAAAAATAAAAAATCCTTTTTTTTTTTTGCAAAAATGATTTTTTTGCCCCAATATTTTATTTTTACAAGGGTAACAGGAGAAATTGGACCCCAAAAGTTGTTGTCCAATTTGTCCTGAGTACGCTGATATCCAATATGTGGGAGAAAACTACTGTATGGGTACACGTCGGGGCTCGGAAGGGAAGTAGTGACGTTTTGGATTGCAGACTTTAATGGAATGGTCTGGGGGCGTCATGTCGCATTTGGAGAGCCCCTGATGCGCCTAAACAGTGGAAATCCCCAACAAGTGACCCCATTTTGGAAAATAGACCCCACAAGGAACTTATCTAGATGTGTGGTGAGCGCTATGAAGCCCCAAGTGCTTCACAGAAGTTTATAATGTACAGCCGTTAAAAACAAAAAAATATTTTTTTTTGTACAAAAATGATATTTTCGCCCCCAGTTTTTTATTTTCCCAAGGGTAGCAGAAGAAATAGGACAAATTGCACAATAACTCTTGGGGTCCAGAGTACCCTGATACCCCATATGTGGGGATAAACTACTGTTTGGACGCATGGCAGAGCTGAGAAGTGAAGGAGCACCGTTTGACTTTTTCAACGCAGAATTGGCTGGAATTGAGATCAGACGCCATGTCACATTTGGAGAGCCCCTGATGTGCCTAAACAGCTGAAACCCCCCAATTCTAACTCCAACCCTAACCCCAACACACCCCTAACCCTAGTCCCAACCCTAACCACAAACCTAACCCTAACACACCCCTAATCCCAACCCTAACCCTAATCCTAACTTTAGCGCCAACCCTAACCCTAACTTTAGCCGCAACCCTAACCCTAACCCTAATGGGAAAATGGAAATAAATACTTTTTTTTAATTTTATTATTTTTCCCTTACTAAGGGGGTGATAAAGGGGGTTTGATTTACTATTTATAGCGGGTTTTTATGATTGGCAGCTGTCACGCTAAAAGACGCTTTTTATTGCAAAAATAGTTTTTGCATCATCACATTTTGAGAGCTATAATTTTTGCATATTTTGGCCCACAGAGTCATGTGAGGTCTTATTTTTTGCGGGACGAGTTGACGATTTTATTGGTACCATTTTTGAGCACGTGACGTTTTTTGATCGCTTTTTATTTCGATTTTTGGGAGGTTAGAATGAACAAAAATCAGCAATTCATGAATTTGGGGGAGGCGTTTATACCGTTCCGCGTGTGGTAAAATTGATAAAGCAGTTTTATTCTTCGGGTCAGTACGATTATGGCGATACCTCATTTATATCATTTTTTCATGTTTTGGCGCTTTTATAGAATAAAAACAATTTTATATAAAAAATAATTATTTTTGCATCGCTTTATTCTGCGAGCTATAACTTTTTTATTTTTTCGCTGATGATGCTTTATGATGGCTCGTTTTTTGCGGGACAAGATGACGTTTTCAGCGGTACCATGTTTTTTTATATCGGTCTTTTTGATCGCGTGTTATTCCACTTTTTGTTCGGCGGTATGATGATAAAGCATTGATTTTTTGCTTCTTTTTTTTTTTTTTTTTTTTTAAGGGGTTCACTAAAGGGGTTAACTAGTGGGACAATTTTATAGGGGGGGTCGTTACGGACGCGGCGATACCAAATATGTGTACTTTTATTGTTTTATTTTTTTTATTTACAGGAAGAAGTGAATTTATTGGGGAATATATTTTTTTTTTTTTATTTATTTTGGATTTTTTTTTTACACATGTTTATTTTTACTTTTTTAACTTTTTTACTTTGTCTCAGGGTGGGACATCACAGTATTTTATCAGATCGCTGGTGTGACAGTGTGCACAGCACTCTGTCACACCAGCGATCGCTCAGGCAGTGATGCAGGCTTCTCAGTGCCTGCTCTCGGCAGGCACTGAGGTAGCCGCCTCCCTCCAGGACCCCAGCGCCATCTTGGATCCGGGTCCTGGGAGGGAGGAAGCCCTCAGAACAGCGCGATCACATCGCGCTGCTCTGAGGGTCTCAGGGGGGCGCGCAGGGAGCCCCCACCCTGCGCGATCCTCCCCTGTGCCCCCAGTACACCGCGATCATGTTTGATCGCGGTGTGCAAGGGGTTAATGTGCCGGGAGCGGTCCGTGACCGCTCCTGACACACAGTCATGGGTGTCAGCTGTGATAATCAGCTGACACCCGGCGGCGATTAGCTGCGCTCCCCTCAGGAGCGCAGCTGATCGCCTATGACGTACTATCCCGTCCCCGGTCATACGGGCCCAGGTACCATGGACGGGATAGTACGTCCGATGGCAGTAAGGGGTTAAAGACTAAACTTCAGACAGAAAGGCCCACAAACAAACAACAACTGAAAACCACCGCGGTGAAGGCCTGGCAGAGCATCAAAAAGAAGGAAACAGTGTCTGGTGATGTCCATGAGTTCAAGACATCAGGCAGTCATTGCTAACAAAGGGTTTTCAACCAAGTACTAGAAATGAACATTTTATTTACAATTATTTAATCTGTCCAATTACTTTTGGTCCCTTTAAAAACAGGGTGGCACATGTTAAGGAGCTGAAACTCCTAAACCCTTCATCCAATTTTAATGTGGATACCCTCAAATGAAAGCTGAAAGTCTGAACTTCAACTGCATCTGATTTGTTTTGTTTCAAATTCATTGTGGTAATGTCTAGAACCAAAATTAGATAAATGTTGTCTCTGTCCAAATATTTATGGACCTAACTGTATATATTATATAACAAATATATGATAATATAAAAAAGAAAAAAGTATATTATATATATATATATATATATATATATATATGGTTTACATGTTGTTTCATTTTGGGTGTTTATTCTTGATGTATTGTTATTAAGTCACAGCTGACGTTATATTTTAACGTAGTGGATAAAATTATATGGGAAGGCACTAGGGCACGCCAAAAGTCTGTGTGGCACCCTGCTTCCTGTTCCACTTCAATGGTTTTAATTTTTAAAATGTGAGAGTTTCTGATTTATTAAAAGCTGTGGCCAGCACCACCCATTTACAATTTACAAAGTTGTTTGTGTTTTTACTTCATATTGTCAAAGGTGCATGAAGCGTAAGAGCATGTGGTGTGTGTGGTGCAGTACTAGCACAGGCTTCCTGTTCTCTGACTTGGCATAAAACATTCTAATTCGCTTTCCTTTGATTTTAAAGCTATATGTAAGTAATCATACTGTAGTATGTGTACACTTATACACTGCTTTCTAAGAGCTAGTACACACAGTCCAATTTTTACATCCGAATGCGACCGATTATTTATTCGGACTCTGTGTACTAGCCCTAAATGTGACTTCATTTGCTACATAAAAATAGTTTGTTTCCATTATGGCCATCCCTATTAAAATCTGCCAAAAGCAGACAGACTTTACATTAGCAGAGTCTACCTGTGAGAACTTGCTGCTAGAGAGATTATTCGTTGCAATCAGAATTTCTAGTGAAATCAATAAATCATACTGAGCAGCCACAATTTCTTACATACAGACTCTGCCTAGGACAGTCTGCCTGTTCTTCACAAGTGTCTGGACCCCGTTCATTTCATCATTGTGGGTCTCAGCGTCCCCTTGAAGCAAATGGTGGTGGTCCTTTAGCCTGCACCCAATATTATATGATGGTGACATCACTACATCACCCCCATTGGCTTCATATACAACCCTTCCCAGGTTGTGCCATCGCTATACACAACATTCATATTCTAACTTTACTTTCTGACAGTCGACACCTGATACACTGCTGTAAATCTGGCAGCGCTGTTCAAGCACCATGTATTTCCTTCAGGAAATGCCCATCTAGTTCTACTTCTTCTTCTCCGCGTTTTCTGCAATAAATGCGGCCCGAATCGCTCGGCGTGGGTGTTCAGGCGGCGTTTCGAAGCCCTCAGTGGGGACAGGTGTGCTATGTATTTTTGGAGTCAATCCGATTTTTAGTTTTTTAAAAAAATCGCATTTTCAGCAAAAAATTTCCCATAGGAAATAATGGCGACATTTCCATGACCCCCAACTGACATGGATTGAAGCCACAGCGCAGGTGCAGTGACCTTACAAAGATGGCAGCTATGCAAATGCGGCTTCCACACATGACCCGTATTAGCTAATAGAAGCTGACAGATCGCTGATTCAAGGTCTTAAAGGCGCAGCGCAGTGCCCCAGGCAGCACACAGGGGCCCCATGCAGCACACGGGGCCCCAGGCAGCACACGGGGCCTCAAGCAGCGCGCCAATGGCTTCTGAAAAGCCCCACGGACGCCAAAGTGGCTTTAGAAGCCCAGAGTGCAAAAGTGACCCCTTAGGGGCCCGGAGCGCCAAAGTGACCCCCAAGGCAAAGTGGCAGCATGTGTCAACATGGCGAAAGTGGCTACCGAGGTGCCGAATGTGCCAAAGTGGCTACTGAGGTGCCAAATGTGCCAAAATGGCTACCAAGTGGCCAAAGTGGTTACCGAGATGCCGAATGTGCCAAAGTGGCTACCAAGTGTCCAAATTGGCTACCAAGTGGCGAAAGTGGCTGCCGAATGTGCCAAAGTGGCTACCAAGTGGCCAAAGTGGCTACAGAGGTGCCGAATGTGCCAAAGTGGCTACCAAGTGGCCAAAGTGGCTACAGAGGTGCCGAAAGGGCCAAAGTGGCTACCAAGTGGCCAAAGTGGCTACCGTGGTGCAGAATGTGCCAAAGTGGCTACCAAGTGGCCAAAGTGGCTACCGAGGTGCCAAAAGTGCCACAGTGGCTACCAAGTGGCCAAAGTGGCTAGCGAGGTGCCAATTGTGCCAAAGTGGCTACCAAGTGGCCAAAGTGACTACCAAGTGGCTAAAGTGGCAACAGAGGTACCGAATGTGCCAAAGTGGCTACCAAGTGGCCAAAGTGGCTAGCGAGGTGCCAATTGTGCCAAAGTGGCTACCAAGTGGCCAAAGTGACTACCAAGTGGCTAAAGTGGCAACAGAGGTGCCGAATGTGCCAAAGTGGCTACCAAGTGGCCAAAGTGGCTACCGAGGTGCCGAATGTGCCAAAGTGGCTACCAAGTGGCCAAAGTGGCTACCGAGGTGCCAAAAGAGCCACAGTGGCTACCAAGTGGCCAAAGTGGCTAGCGAGGTGCCAATTGTGCCAAAGTGGCTACCAAGTGGCCAAAATGACTACCAAGTGGCTAAAGTGGCAACAGAGGTGCCGAATGTGCCAAAGTGGCTACCAAGTGGCCAAAGTGGCTACCGAGGTGCTGAATGTGCCAAAGTGGCTACCAAGTAGCCAAAGTGGCTACCAAGGTGCTGTATATGCCAAAGTGGCTACCAAGTGGCACCGAGGTGCCAAATGTGCCAAAGTGGCTACCAAGTGGCCAAAGTGGCTACCGAGGTGCCGAATGTGCCAAAGTGGCTACCAAGTGGCCAAAGTGGCTACCGAGGGCTGTGTGCACCAAAGTAGCTACCAAGGATTCTTGCATGCCAAAATGGCTACCAAGGGGCCAAAGTGGCTAACGGGGCAATATACGACCCATCCCAGGTTGTGCCATCGCTATACACAACATTCATATTCTAACTTTACTTTCTGACAGTCGACACCTGATACACTGCTGTAAATGTGGCAGCGCTGTTCAAGCACCATGTATTTTCTTCAGGAAATGCCCATCTAGTTATGGTCCTTGAACCTCTAGGTTCAAGCAACATTTTGTAATCTGATTTCTTATATTTTATTCTTCTCCGCATTTTCTGCAATTAGTGCGGCCCGAACCGCTCGGTGCAGAGACCCCGTTCAGGCGGCGTTTCGAAGCCCTCGGTGGGGACAGGTGTGCTATGTATTTTTGGAGTCGATCCGATTTGTAGTTTTTAAAAAAAAAATGCATTTTAAGCAAAAAATTTCCCATAGGAATTAATGGTGACCTTTCCATGACCCCAACTGACATGGATTGAAGCCACAACACAGGTGCAGTCACCTTACAAAGATGGCAGCTATGCAAATGCGGCTTCCACACATGACCCGTATCGGCTAATAGAAGCTGACAGATCGCTGATTCAAGGTCTTAAAGGCGCAGCGCGCCAATGGCTTCTGAAAAGCCCCACGGACGCCAAAGTGGCTACACAAGCCCAGTGTGCCAAAGTTGCCCCTGAGGGGCCCGGAGCGCAAAAGTGGCCCCCAAGGCAAATTGGCACCATGTGTCAACATGGCTAAAGTGACTACCAAGTGGCCAAAGTGGCTACCGAGGTGTCGAATGTGCCAAAGTGGCTACCAAGTGGCCAAAGTGGCTACCAAGGTGCCGAATGTGCCAAAGAGGCTACCAAGTGGCTACCAAGTGGCCAAAGTGGCTACTGAGGTGTTGAATGTGCCAAAGTGGCTACCAAGTGGCCAAAGTGGCTACTGAGGTGTCGAATGTGCCAAAGTGGCTACCAAGTGGCCAAAGTGGCTACCAAGGGGCTGAATGTGCCAAAGTGGCTACCAAATGGCCAAAGTGGCTACCAAGTGGCCAAAGTGGCTACAGAGGTGCCGAATGTGCCAAAGTGGCTACCAAGTGGCCAAAGTGGCTACTGAGGTGCCAAATGTGCCAAAGTGGCTACCAAATGGCCAAAGTGGCTACCAAGTGGCCAAAGTGGCTACAGAGGTGCCGAATGTGCCAAAGTGTCAACCAAGTGCCAAAGTGGCTACAGAGTGCCGAATGTGCCAAAGTGGCTACCAAGTGGCAAAGTGGCTACTGAGGTGCCAAATGTGCCAAAGTGGCTACCAAGTGGCCAAAATGGCTACCAAGTGGTCAAAGTGGCTACAGAGGTGCCGAATGTGCCAAAGTGGCTACCAAGTGGTCAAAGTGGCAACTGAGGTGCTGAATGTGCCAAAGTGGCTACCAAGTGGCCAAAGTGGCTACTGAGGTACCGAATGTGCCAAAGTGGCTGCTGAGTTGCCAAATGAGCCAAAGTGGCTACCAAGTGGCCAAAGTGGCTGCCGAGGGGCTGAATGTGCCAAAGTGGCTCCCAAATAGCCAAAGTGGCAACCGAGTGGCCAAAGTGGCTACTGAGGTACCGAATTTGCCAAAGTGGCTACCAAGTGGCCAAAGTGGCTACCGAGGTGCCAAATATGCCAAAGTGGCTACCAAGTGGCCAAAATGGCTACCAAGTGGCCAAAGTGGCTACCAAGGTGCCGAATGTGCCAAAGTGGCTACCAATTGACCAAAGTGGCTACTGAGGTGCCGAATGTACCAAAATGGCTACCAAGTAGCCAAAGTGGCTACCAAGGTGCTGAATATGCCAAAGTGGCTACCAAGTAGTCAAAGTGGTACCGAGGTGCCGAATGTGCCAAAGTGGCTACCAAGTGGCCAAAGTGGCTACCGAGGTGCCGAATGTGCCAAAGTGGCTACCAAATAGCCAAAGTGGCTACCAAGGTGCTGAATATGCCAAAGTGGCTACCAAGTGGCACCGAGGTGCCGAATGTGCCAAGTGGCTGCCAAGTGGCCAAAGTGGCTACCGAGGTGCCGAATGTGCCAAAGTGGCCAAAGTGGCTAGCGAGGTGCCAATTGTGCCAAAGTGGCAAAAGTGACTACCAAGTGGTTAAAGTGGCTACAGAGGTGCCGAATGTGCCAAAGTGGCTACCAAGTGGCCAAAGTGGCTACCGAGGTGCCGAATGTGCCAAAGTGGCTACCAAATAGCCAAAGTGGCTACCAAGGTGCTGAATATGCCAAAGTGGCTACCAAGTGGCACCGAGGTGCCGAATGTGCCAAAGTGGCTACCAAGTGGCCAAAGTGGCTACCGAGGTGCCGAATGTGCCAAAGTGGCTACGAGGGGCTGTGTGCACCAAAGTGGCTACCAAGGATTCTTGCATGCCAAAATGGCTACCAATGGGCCAAAGTGGATAACTGAGGTGCCGAATGTGCCAAAGTGGCTACCAAATGGCCAACGTGGCTACCAAGGTGCTGAATATGCCAAAGTGGCTACCAAGTGCTCAAAGTGGTACCGAGGTGCCAAATGTGCCAAAGTGGCTACCAAGTGGCCAAAGTGGCTACCGAGGGGCTGTGTGCACCAAAGTAGCTACCAAGGATTCTTGCATGCCAAAATGGCTAGCAAGGGGCCAAAGTGGCTAGCAAGGGGCCCCGCACATCAAAGTGGCTACTGAGGTGCCGAAAGTGCCACAGTGGCTACCAAGTGGCCAAAGTGGCTAGCGAGGTGCCAATTGTGCCAAAGTGGCTACAAAGTGGCCAAAGTGGCTACCGAGGTGCCGAATGTGCCAAAGTGGCTACCAAGTGGCCAAAGTGGCTACCGAGGGGCTGTGTGCACCAAAGTGGCTACCAAGGATTCTTGCATGCCAAAATGGCTACCAATGGGCCAAAGTGGAGAACTGAGGTGCCGAATGTGCCAAAGTGGCTACCAAATGGCCAAAGTGGCTACCGAGGTGCCAATATGTGTCAAAGTGGCTACCAAGTTGCCAAAGTGGCTACCGAGGTCCCAAATGTGTCAAAGTGGCTACCAAGTTGCCAAAGTGGCTACTGAGGTGCCTAATATGCCAAGTTGCCTACCAAGTGGCCAAAGTGGCTAGCGAGTTGCCGAATGTGCCAAAGTGGCTACCAAGTGGCCAAAGTGGCTACTGAGGTGCCGAAATGTGCAAAGTAGCTAAGCAAGTGGCCAAAGTGGCTACCAAGTTGCCAAAGTGGCAACTGAGGTGCTGAATGTGCCAAAGTGGCTACCAAGTGGCTAAAGTGGCTACTGAGTACCGAATGTGCCAAAGTGGCTACCAAGTGGCCAAAGTGGCTACCGAGGTGCTGAATAAGCCAAAGTGCTACAAGTGGCCAAAGTGGCTACTGAGGTGCTGAATAAGCCAAAGTGGCTACCAAGTGGCCAAAGTGGCTACTGAGGTGCCAAATGACCAAAGTGGCTACCAAGTGGCCAAAGTGGCTGCCTAGGCCGAATGTGCTAAAGTAGCTCCCAAATGGCCAAAGTGGCTACCAAGTGGCCAAAGTGGCTACTGAGCTACCGAATTTGCCAAAGTGGCTACCAAGTGGCCAAAGTGGCTACTAGGTGCCAAATGCCAAAGTGTCAACCAAGTGGCAAAGTGGCTACCAGGGGCCAATGTGCCAAAGTGCTCCAATGGCCAAAATGGCTACCAAGTGGCCAAAGTGGCTACCAAGGTCCGAATTGCCAAAGTGGCTACCAAGTGGTCAAAGTGGCAACTGAGGTGCTGAATGTGCCAAAGTGGCTACCAAGTGGCCAAAGTGGCTACTGAGGTACCGAATGTGCCAAGGTGGCTACCAAGTGGCCAAAGTGGCTGCTGAGGTGCCGAATGAGCCAAAGTGGCTACCAAGTGGCCAAAGAGGCTGCCGAGGGGCCGAATGTGCCAAAGTGGCTCCCAAATAGCCAAAGTGGCAACCAAGTGGCTGAAATGGCTACCGAGGTGCCAAATATGCCAAAGTGGCTACCAAGTGGCCAAAGTGGCTACCAAGGTGCCGAATGTGCCAAAGTGGCTACAAAGTGGTCAAAGTGGCAACTGAGGTGCTGAATGTGCCAAAGTGGCTACCAAGTGGCCAAAGTGGCTACTGAGGTACCAAATGTGCCAAAGTGGCTACCAAGTGGCCAAAGTGGCAGCTGAGGTGCCGAATGAGCCAAAGTGGCTACCAAGTGGCCAAAGAGGCTGCCGAGGGGCCGAATGTGCCAAAGTGGCTCCCAAATAGCCAAAGTGGCAACCGAGTGGCCAAAGTGGCTACTGAGGTACCGAATTTGCCAAAGTGGCTACCAAGTGGCCAAAGTGGCTACTGAGGTGCCGAATGTGCCAAAGTGGCAACCAAGTGGCTGAAATGGCTACCGAGGTGCCAAATATGCCAAAGTGGCTACCAAGTGGCCAAAATGGCTACCAAGTGGCCAAAGTGGCTACCAGGTGCCAAATGTGCCAAAGTGGCTACCAATTGACCAAAGTGGCTACTGAGGTGCCGAATGTACCAAAATGGCTACCAAGTAGCCAAAGTGGCTACCAAGGTGCTGAATATGCCAAAGTGGCTACCAAGTGGTCAAAGTGGCTACCGTGGTGCAGAATGTGCCAAAGTGGCTACCAAGTGGCCAAAGTGGCTACCGAGGTGCCAAATGTGCCACAGTGGCTACCAAGTGGCCAAAGTGGTTAGCGAGGTGCCAATTGTGCCAAAGTGGCTACAAAGTGGCTCCAAAGTGGCACAAGTGAGTGACCGAGGTGCTGAATGTGCCAAAGTGGCTACCAAGTAGCCAAGGTGTCTACCAACGTGCTGAATGAGCCAAAGTGGCTACCAAGTGGCCAAAGTGGCTACCGAGGTGCCGAATGTGCCAAAGTGGCTACCAAGGGGCCAAAGTGGCTAACGGGGCCATATACGACCCATCCCAGGTTGTGCCATCGCTATACACAACATTCATATTCTAACTTTACTTTCTGACAGTCGACACCTGATACACTGCTGTAAATCTGGCAGCGCTGTTCAAGCCCCATGTATTTTCTTCAGGAAATGTCCATCTATTTATGGTCCTTGAACCTCTAGGTTCAAGCAACATTTTGTAATCCGATTTCTTATATTTTATTCTTCTCCGCGTTTTCTGCAATTAGTGTGGCCCGAACCGCTCGGTGCAGAGACCCCGTTCAGGCGGCATTTTGAAGCCCTCGGTGGGGACAGGTGTGCTATGTATTTTTGGAGGCGATCCGATTTGTAGTTTTCTAAAAAAAAAATTGCATTTTAAGCAAAAATTTTCTCATAGGAATTAATGGCGACCTTTCCATGACCCCAACTGACATGGATTGAAGCCACAACACAGGTGCAGTCACCTTACAAAGATGGCAGCTATGCAAATGCGGCTTCCACACATGACCCGTATCAGCTAATAGAAGCTGACAGATCGCTGATTCAAGGTCTTAAAGGCGCAGCGCGCCAATGGCTTCTGAAAAGCCCCATGGACGCCAAAGTGGCTACACAAGCCCAGTGTGCCAAAGTTGCCCCTGAGGGGCCCGGAGCGCAAAAGTGGCCCCCAAGGCAAATTGGCACCATGTGTCAACATGGCTAAAGTGACTACCAAGTGGCCAAAGTGGCTACCAAGGGGTGAATGTGCCAAAGTGGCTACCAAAAGGCCAAAGTGGCTACCAAGTGGCCAAAGTGGCTACAGAGGTGCCGAATGTGCCAAAGTGGCTACCAAGTGGCCAAAGTGGTACCAAGGGGCTGAATGTGCCAAAGTGGCTACTAAATGGCCCCAAAGTGGCTACCAAGGGGCCCCAAAGTGGCTACAGAGGTGCCGAATGTGCCAAAGTGGCTACCAAGTGGCCAAAGTGGCTACCAAGGTGCCGAATGTGCCAAAGAGGCTACCAAGTGGCTACCAAGTGGCCAAAGTGGCTACTGAGGTGTTGAATGTGCCAAAGTGGCTACCAAGTGGCCAAAGTGGCTATGAGGTGTCGAATGTGCCAAAGTGGCTCCCAAAAGTGGCCAAAAGTGGCTCCCAAAGGGGGCTGAATGGGCCAAAGTGGTTACCAAATGGGCCAAAGTGGCTATCAAGTGGCCAAAGTGGCTACAGAGGTGCCGAATGTGCCAAAGTGGCTACCAATGGCCAAGTGGCTACCAAGGGGCTGAAATGTGCCAAATGGCTACAAAAATGGCCAAAGTGGCTACCAAGTGGCCAAAGTGGCTACAGAGGTGCCGAATGTGCCAAAGTGGCTACCAATTTGGCCAAAGTGGCTACTGAGGTGCCGAATGTGCCAAAGTGGCTACCAAATGGCCAAAGTGGCTACCAAGTGGCCAAAGTGGCTACCAAGTTGCGAAAGTGGCTACTGAGGTGCCTAATATGCCAAAGTGGCTACCAAGTGGCAAAAGTAGCTAGCGAGTTGCCGAATGTGCCAAAGTGGCTACCAAGTGGCCAAAGTGGCTACCGAGGTGCCGAATGTGCCAAAGTGGCTATCAAGTGGCCAAAGTGGCTGCTGAGGTGCCGAATGTGCCAAAATGGCTAGCAAAGTGGACAAAGTGGCTACCAAAAGTTGCCAAAGTGGCAACTGAGGTGCTGAATGTGCCTAAGTGGCTACCAAGTGGCCAAAGTGGCTACATGAGGTAACCGAATGTGCCAAAGTGTCTACCAAGTGGCCAAAGTGGCTACCGAGGTGTCGAATGTGCCAAAGTGGCTACAAAGTGGCTACCAAGATGCTGAATGTGCCAAAGTGGCTACCAAATGGCCAAAGTGGCTACCAAGGGGCCCAAAGTGGCTACAGAGGTGCCAAATGTGCCAAAGTGGCTACCAAGTGGCCAAAGTGGCTACTGAGGTGCCGAAATGTGCCAAAGTGGTACCAAATGGCCAAAGTGGCTACCAAATGGCCAAAGTGGCTACCGAGGTGCAAATGTGCCAAAGGGCTACCAAGTGGCCAAAATGGCTACCAAGTGGCCAAAGGGGGCTACCAAGGTGCCGAATGTGCCAAAGTGGCTACCAAGTGGTCAAAGTGGCAACTGAGGTGCTGAATGTGTCAAAGTTGTACCAAGTGGCCAAAGTGGCTACTGAGGTACCGAATGTGCCAAGTGGCTACCAGGTGGCCAAAGTGGCTGCTGAGGTGCCGAATGAGCCAAAGTGGCTACCAAGTGGCCAAAGAGGCTGCCGAGGGGCCGAATGTGCCAAGGTGGCTCCCAATAGCCAAAGGGGGCAACCGAGTGGCCCAAAGTGGCTACTGAGGTACCAAATTTTTGCCAAAGTGGCTACCAAGTGGCCAAAGTGGCTACTGAGGTGCCGATGTGCCAAGTGGCAACCAAGTGGCTGAAAGGGGCTACGAGGTGCCAAATATGCCAAAGTGGCTACCAAGTGGCCAAAATGGCTTCCAAGTGGCCAAAGTGGTACCAAGGTGCCGAATGTGCCAAAGTGGCTACCAATTGACTAAAGTGGTTTACATGAGGTGCCGAATGTAACAAAAATGGCTACCAAGTAGCCAAAGTGGTTACCAAGGTGCTGAATATGCCAAAGTGGCAAACCAAGTGGTCAAAGTGGCTACCGTGGTGCAGAATGTGCCAAAGTGGCTACCAAGTGGCCAAAGTGGGGCTACCGAGGTGCCAATGTGCCACAGTGGCTACCAAGGGGCCCAAAAGTTGGTTAGCGAGGTGCCAATTGTGCCAAAGTGGCTACAAAGTGGCTACCAAGTGGCCAAAGTGGCTACCGAGGGTGCTGAATGTCCCAAAGTGGCTACCAAGTAGCAAGGTGTCTACCAACGTGCTGAATGAGCCAAAGTGGCTACCAAGTGGCCAAAGTGGCTACCGAGGTGCCGAATGTGCCAAAGCGGCTCCCAAAGTGGCCAAAGTGGCTACGAGGGGCTGTGTGCACCAAAGTGGCTACCAAGGATTCTTCCCATGCCAAAATGGCTACCAAGGGGCCAAAGTGGCTAACGGGGCCATATACGACCCATCCCAGGTTGTGCCATCGCTATACACAACCATTCATATTCTAACTTTATTTTCTGACAGTCGACACCTGATACACTGTGTAATCTGGCAGCGCGTTCAAGCCCCATGTATTTTCTTCAGGAAATTTTCCATCTAGTTATGGTCCTTGAACCTTCTAGGTTCAAGCAACATTTTGTAATCCGATTTCTTTTTTTTTTTCTCGCGTTTTTTGCAAATTAGTGCGGCCCGAACCGCTCGGTGCAGAAACCCCGTTCAGGCGGCGTTCGAAGCCCCGGGGGGGCAGGTGTGTATGTATTTTTGGAGGCGATCCGATTTGTGTTTTCTAAAAAAAATTGCATTTTAAGCAGAAAAATTTTTTAAATAGGAATTAATGGCGCCTTTCCAGACCCCCCCCAATGACATGGATTGAAGCCACAAAACAGGTGCAGTCCTTACCAAAATGGCAGTATGCAAATGCGGCTTCCACACATGACCCGTTTTCAGCTAATAGAAGCTGCGATGCTGATTCAAGGTTTTAAAGGCGGGAGCGGCCAATGGTTCTGAAAAGCCCACGGACGCCAAAGTGGCTACACAAGCCCGTTTTGCCAAAGTTGCCCGAGAGGCCCGGGAGGCAAAAGTGGCCCCCCAAGAAATTGGCACCATGTGTAAAAATGGCTAAAGGTGACTACCAAGTGGCCAAAGGGCTACCGAGGTGCCGAATTGCCAAAGTGGCTACCAAGTGGCCAAAAATGGCTAACCAAGGTGCCGTGTGCCAAAGAGGCTACCAAGTGGGGTACCAAGTGGCCAAAGTGGCTTCTGAGGTGGTTTTAATGTGCCAAGTGGCTATCAAGTGGCCCAAAGTGGGGTTACTGAGGTGTCGAATTTCCAAAGGGTACCAAGTGGCCAAAGTGGTTCCAAGGGGTTTAATGTTGCCCAAAAATGGCTACCAATGGCCAAAATGGCTACCAAGTGGCCAAATGGCTACGAGGTGCCGAAGGGGCCAAAGTGGCTACCAAGTGGCCAAAGTGGTACCAAGGGGGAAGTTTCCAAAGTGGCTACCAAATGGGGCCAAAGTGGCCACCAAATGGCCAAAGTGGGGTAAAAGGGCGAATGTGCCAAAGTGGCTACCAAGTGGCCAAAAATGGCTCCAAGTTGCCGAAATGGTATGAGGTGCCTTATAGCCAAAGTGGCTACCAAGTGGCCAAATAGCTAGCGAGTTGGAATGTGGCCAAAGTGGCTTCAAGTGGCCAAAGTGGTGTGAGGTGCCGAATGTGCCAAAAGGCTAGCCCAAATGGACAAAGGCTACCAAGTTGCCAAAGTGGGAACTGAGGTGCTGAATGTGCCAAGTGGGGTTTCCAAGTGGCCAAAGTTGGCTATTTAGGTACCGGAAAAGTGCCAAAGTGGTACCAAGTGGCCAAAAATGGCTACGAGGTGCGAATAAACCAAAGTGGCTACCAAGTGACAAAGTGGTTCTGGGTGCCGAATGAGCCAAAGTGGGTACCAAAGGGCCAAAGTGGCTGCCTAGGGCCGAAATGTGCCAAATGGTCCCAAATGGCCAAAAATGGCTACCCCAAATAGCCAAAGTGGCTACCAAAGGGGCTGAATATGCCAAAGTGGCTAACCAAAAATGGCACCGAGGTGCCGAATGTGCCAAAAATGGCTACCAAGTGGGGCAAAGTGGTACGGGGTGCCGAATGTGCCCAAAGTTTCCAAAGTGGTAGCGAGGTGCCAATTGTGCCAAGTGGCAAAAAATGACTACCAAGGGTTAAAGTGGTTTCGAGGGGGCCGAATGTGCCAAAGTGGGTACCAAGTGGCAAAGTGGTACCCCAGGTGCCCAATGTTGCCAAAGTTGGCTACCAAAAAGCCAAGTGGCTACCAAGGTGCTGAATATGGGAAAGTGGGGTACCAAGTGGCACCAGGGGGCCAAAGTGCCAAAGTGGATACCAAGTGGCCAAAGTGGTACCGAGGGCCGAATGTCCAAAGTTGGTACCGAGGGCTGGGGCACCAAAGTGGCTTTCCAGGATTCTTGCATGCCAAATGGCTACCATGGGCAAAGTGGATAACTGAGGGCGAAATTGCCACAGTGGCTACCAAGTGGGCCAAAGTGGCTAGCGAGGTGCCAATTTGCCAAAGTGGTACAAAGTGGCCAAGTGTTCTACCGAGTGGCCAAAGGGCTACCGAGTTGCGAATTTTGCCAAAGTGGCTACCAAGTGGCCAAAGTGGCTACGAGGGGCTTGTGCAACCAAAGTGGTACCAAGGATTTGGGGATGCCAAAAATGGTACCAATGGGCCAAAGTGGGAACGAGGTGCCGAATGTGCCAAAGTGTCTACCAAATGGCAAAAGGTGGGGTACCAAGGGCCAAAGTGGTACCGAGGTGCCAAATGGGGTCAAAGGGTACCAAGTTGCCCAAAAATGGGCTACTGGGGGCCTAATATGCCAAATTGCTACCAAGTGGCCAAAGTGGTAGCGGTTGCGAATGTGCCAA
>JARQOD010005998.1:0-45148 GCA_033576555.1 Oophaga sylvatica | reverse complement strand
TTTTTTGTTGTTTTTTACTGTGTGCACTGAAGGAGTTAACTAGTGTATCAAATATAGGAAAATGGTTGCACTCAATAGTCTTAAAGCATGTCAATGTGAAAATTGTGAAATGTGAATAGCAAAATGGCTTTAGAAATTGAGGAAAAATACACGAGACGATTGGCACAAAAATTTGGCCAAAAAATGTGAGCCATCCACCATTGTCAAGGTAATTTCATGAATCTGATAGGTCTCTGACCACCCTGTCTAGTGTGAACACTTACCTAAGGCTCAGTAAAGCCTAAATATATGGGTTGGTCGGACCTAGATGTGATTAGATGTAATTAACCTTTTTTTTACTTTTTTACTTAGTCCCTGTATGGGATTTCAATTTTTATTTATCCGATCACTGGTCTCATACAATGCAATACACATGTATTGCATTGTATGAGAGCTGACAATTTTACACAGGCAGATTGCTTGTTAGACTCAGCTGCAGGCTCAGTTTATCAAGCCACTGTAGCTGGCAGTCCCGGAAGTCATCATGTGACCTCCGGCTGCCAGGACAACACAGAATCACCTGTGATGTGAGCAGAACTCATCACGTAGGGCGGTCTCCCTCTGCTATCTTCTATATGCCATGGAATCTAGAAGGTAGCAAAGGGTTAACATTATTGGGACCTGATCCAATCAGGTCCCTATGTTGTCACCTGTCAGAGCTATCGTACAGCACAGGAATCGCAGCGCTTTCAGGACCCTGGGGGTTCTGAGCGCAGTGAGACCACCGACCGCTCATAAGCGTCGGCGCTGCACAGAACGCAGCTAGTGCTGACCTTTATGTACAGTGGAATATATAATCACTGCACTCGTACAATTTGAAAAGGTTTGCTTCAAGTGAATAATTTATTAAAGGTGACAGGTGAAGCGACAGGCAAAATTAACGTTTCGGACAATTAATGACCTTGATCACAATGTCGCCCTTTTTAGGTTCGTTTTTTAGAATTAAATACATAATATCACTGAGGATGATTGGTGTATGGGTATACAGAAAAATCCACACTGGAGAAAATATGCACAGGGGTCTGAAATGACTCCAAGGCAGATATACATACAATGTAAACCAAGAAAAAATTGGTTGATGGTATGGCTGTATATTCAGACACGTCCGTGTCTTAAAGCCGATACATAGCATTGCTGCAATAGCCGACGTTGGTGGCTAAGTGGGAAATGTTGACAGATATGTGTCCAACTTTTGCTTTCTGGTATTGTTATTTCATAGTTGTGTGGTCTATATATTTACATCCAGCTACAAGGATGTCCAACGTTTTGGCGTCTAATGGGCCAAAACGAAATAAGAACAGTTGTCTTGGGCAGCAGATCAAATACACAACCATTAACAATGGCTAAAAAGCAAAAAAAAGTCCATGCTTAACTTCCGTGATTTCTGCCACCACAGACAAGCAAAATTGTCCTTACATAATAATTCTACTTATTCAGCGTCCTGTTTTAAAATCCCTGAGAAGATCCCAAAATTGTGATCATTAATATAGAAAAATAGTAAAACGCTACAATATGGTTGGTGTTTACCTCATAAAGGATACAGTGGGACTGTGCTGAACAGTACATCAAACAGGATGAGACTGCTGTCTATCCATCAAATAGGAAATACTGACGCTGTATACATCTCATACAATACACGGAGACTGCCGCATACATACAGGAGACACTAAGAATGCTGCATATAAATCACATAGGATGCACGGAGACCGTCGTTAACATGACATAGGAGAAACTGAGACTGCTCTATAAGGCTGTGGTCACTATCAGTATTTGGTCAGTATTTCACATCAGTATTTGTAAGCCAAAACAAGGAATGGAACAATCAGAGGAAAAGTATAATAGAAACACGTCACCACTTCTGTATTTATCACCCACTCCTGATGTAAAATACTGACCAAATACTGATAGTGTGACCGCAGTCTAAAGCATATGGTACACTACAACTGCTTTATATACCACACCATGAGCTACATTTATCATGCATTATACCATAAAAAGCAAAAGAGGGCGGTAGGTATAATAACAATAACATATTAATTAAAATAAATAAAAATAATATCAAAATAAAAATCATACCTACAAACCACATGGACAGAATATAACGACTGGGACAGTCGAAACAATGAGAAATAAAACCAAACAGAGCATTGACCAAAGATTCCCAATAATAATGATAATATCAAATTTTATTAATATACAGGTAATTGATAATCAGAAAATAGTAATAAAAACAAATAATCCGTACATACAATTGCAAGCAGTACTACCCAGAAAAATATCAATACACAATGATATACCAATGTGAATAAAAAATAAAATTGACTATATAGACATACTAATATATGCAAGATGTGCAAAATTGTGCAAATGTGCAAAAAATGTGCCGTTTTGGGGTGAGAGTCTACCAGGTGGCCAGGTACAGTTATTATATGTTATTATTTTTCTTTCTGTATAGCTGATTATTATTATTTACCTTGGCTCACATCTTTTATAATTGCGGCGCTGTTGCCGCTGTGCATTTAGCACCCCTCACATTTGATATACCGTGGTTTTCACACTATATCTCATGTTATTTTTATGCACTGGAATTTTTACTCGTGTAGATGCACTTTTACATCTTTATTACTGGTGTACTACATTTTGTATATTAAATTTTGCACTTGCTGGCACATTTTTTGCACATTTGCACATAATTTGCACATCTTTCATATATTAGTATGTCTATGTAGTCAATTTTATTTTTTATTCACATTGGTATATCATTGTGTATTGATATTTTTCTGGGTAGTACTGCTCGCAATTGTATGTACGGATTATTTGCTTTTATTACTATTTTCTGATTATCAATTACCTGTATATTAATAAAATTTGATATTATCATTATTATTGGGAATCTTTGGTCGATGTTCTGTTTGTTTGGTTTTATTTACCATGCATTGCAGTATGTAAATATATACAGTGCAAAAGTATTCACCCCATCCACCTTGTCTTCTTACTTATTTTGCTACATTATGTGTGTTTAAATTTTTTTATAATCCTATTTGTGTGTGATGCATTAGTACTAAATAGTCTAAGTTGGAGAAGTATAGTTACATAGGTTGAAAAAAGACTTAGGTCCGTCAACTTCAACCTTTCTCCACCAATTTTACATTTCGTCACTATTTTAACTATAACCTGCAATATTATGTATCACGGAAATCATGCAGCCCTTCTTTAACCCCTTTCTGCCATGCGACGTACTATCCCGTCCATGGTACCTGGGCCCGTATGACCAGGCACAGGATAGTACGTTGCATGCGATCAGCTGCGCTCCCGGGGGGAGCACGGCCGATCGCGGCCGGGTGTCAGCTGATTATCATAGCTGACACCCGGCACTATGTGCCAGGAGCAGTCACGGACCGCTCCCGGCACATTAACCCCTGGCACACCGCGATCAAACATGATCGCGGTGTACCGGGGGCACAGGGGAGCATCGCGCAGGGAGGGGGCTCCCTGCGTGCTCCCCTGAGGCCCTCAGAACAGCGCGATGTGACCGCGCTGTTCTGAGGGCCTCTTCCCTGCAGGACCCCGGATCCAAGATGGCCGCCGAGTCCTGCAGGGAGGCGGCTTCCTCAGTGCCTGCTGAGAGCAGGTGCTGAGGAAGTCTGCAGCACTGCTTGTCACATCGCTGGTGTGACAGTGTGCTGTGCACACTGTCACACCAGCGATCTGCCCCTATACTGTGATGTCCCACCCTGGGACAAAGTAAAAAATTTAAAAAAAATAAAGATCACACAAGTAAAAAAAAATTCCCAAATAAAGAAAAAAAAATATATATTCCCAATAAATTCATTTCTTCATGTAAATAAAAAAAACAAACCAATAAAAGTACACATATTTGGTATCGCCGCGTCCGTAACGACCCCCCCTATAGAAACTGTGCCACTAGTTAACCCCTTTAGTGAACCCCTTAAAAAAATAAAAAAACAAAGCAAAAAACAATGCTTTATCATCATACTGCCGAACAAAAAGTGGAATAACACGCGATCAAAAAGACGGATATAAATAAACATGGTACCGCTGAAAACGTCATCTTGTCCCTCAAAAAACAAGCTGACATACAGCATCATCAGTGAAAAGATAAAGTTATAGCTCACAGAATAAAGCGATGCAAAAATAGCTGTTTTTTATAAAAAATTGTTTTTATTGTATAAAAAGCGCCAAAACATAAAAAAATGATACAAATGAGATCGCCATAATCAAACTAACCCGAAGAATAAAACTGCTTTATCAATTTTACCACACGCGGAACGGTACAAACGCCTCCCCCAAAAGAAATTCATGAATTGCTGATTTTTGTTCATTCTAATCTCCCAAAAATTGTAATAAAAAGCAATCAAAAAACGTCACGTGCCCAAAAATGGTACCAATAAAAACGTCAACTCGTCCCACAAAAAATAAAAACCTCACATGACTCTGTGGGCCAAATTATGCAAAAATTATAGCTCTCAAAATGTGGTGATGCAAAAACTATTTTTTGCAATAAAAGCGTCTTTTAGCGTGTGACAGCTGCCAATCATAAAAACCCGATATAAATAGTAAATCAAACCCCCCTTTATCACCCCCTTAGTTAGGGAAAAATAATAAAATTAAAAAAAATTATTTATTTCCATTTTCCCATTAGGGTTAGGGTTATGGTTAGGGTTGGGGCTAAACTTAGGGTTAGGTTTGGGGCTAAAGTTAGAATTAGGGTTAGGGTTGGGATTAGGGGTGTGTTAGGGTTAGGTTTGTGGTTAGGGTTATGATTAGGGTTGGGATTAGGTTTAGGGGTGTGTTGGGGTTAGGGTTGGAGTTAGAATTGGGGGGTTTCCACTGTTTAGGCACATCAGGGGCTCTCCAAATGTGACATGGCGTCTGGTCTCAATTTCAGCCAATTCTGCGTTGAAAAAAGTCAAGCGGTGCTCCATCCCTTCTGAGCTCTGCCATGAGCCCAAACAGTAGTTTACCCCCACATATGTGGTATCAGGTACTCAGGACAAATTGCAAAATAACTCTTGGGGTCTAATTTTTTCTGTTACCCTTGGGAAAATAAAAAATTGGGGGCGAAAATATCATTTTTGTGGAAAAAAATTGTGATTTTTTTTATTTTTATGGCTCTATGTTATAAACTTCTGTGAAGCACTTGGGGGTTCAAAGTTCTCCCCACACATCTAGATAAGTTCCTTAGGTGGTCTAGTTTCCAAAATGGGGTCATTTGTGGTGGGTTTCCAATGTTCAGGCACATCAGGGGCTGTCCAAACGCGACATGACACCCGCAGACGATTCTGTTGTGAATGGGTTTGAGATGAGTTCTGAGCAGAGGCTCCCTCTGGTGGTTACAAGCGGTGCTAGTGAAGATTGTGAGGACTGGGAATCAGGTGTTACTGACTGGTCTTATATAAGGGAGTCATTTTCCCATCAGGGTTGCCGGTGATCAATTGTTCTGGTCTGAATCCTTCATTCCAGTTTCCCTTGTAGCCTGCTGTGTCGTGTCTGCATCTCCTGCTTACAGATAAGACTTTTGCTTCTTTTGTGTTTGTGCTATATTTTTGCATTTTGTCCTGCACTTCTTTGGGGGCCTTCAGGGTCCCTCCGGGGCTTCTGCCCTCTCAGTTTAGTTCAGCCACTGAGTTTTGTTCTTTTGCTTTTTCCAGTTTTTTCAGTGGCTGCTGTTTTTATTTTGTTACACCAGAGAACTAATTTAGGTGGTAGAGGTCGTGTGATCTCAGGTGATTTTGAAATTAGTAGAGTTGGTGCTTTTCAGGGTTTTCTGGGATTGCAGTAAGTACCCTTCCTATCCTTTTCTATTTAGATAGTTTGGGCCCCAGCGTTTGCTCATACTATTTTCTTTCTGTGTCAGTATTTCCTCTTGTCTAACCGCCATTACATGTTTGGGGGCTTTCTGTTATCTTTGGGGTTCTGCTCCGGGGCAGATAGCTTTCCTATTTCTATCTTTAGGTGTAGTTAGTTTCTCAGGCTGTGACGAGGCATCTAGGACCAACGTAGGAACGCTCCACGGCTGCCTCTAGTTGTGGTGGTTAGTCAGGGTACTGCAATCTCATAGATTCCAACTGCTCTGGTGTATTGCCTTTTTTACCTGCACTCCTCAGCTACCGAAACATAACAGTATCACCGGCCTAAAAATTGAAATTGTATGGTACTCACAGAAGGAAAAAAATATTGTGAAAGAAAAAAAGTTGTCAGAGTTGTCAGAGATATTTTTCTGTTTGTTGCATTTTTTTTTTTTTTCCTCTGTATCTCTGGGTGCTGGGGAGGATCTTTTCTCCCAATGGAGTTTGCACAGTTGTCTGGCCGTGTGGATCAGCTTGCCACTGAGGTTCAGAGTATTGCTGCATATCTTGCTAGGTTGCCTGTTGTGGAACCTAGGATCCCCATGCCAGATTTGTTTTTAGGGGATCGAGCTAAGTTTCAGAATTTCAAAAATAATTGTAAATTGTTTTTTGCCTTAAAATCTAAGTCCTCAGGAAACGCAGCGCAGCAGGTTCAAATTATCATCTCTCTCCTGCGCGGCGATCCTCAGGATTGGGCTTTTTCCCTGATACCTGGGGATCCTGTTTTGAGTGATGTTGATGCGTTTTTTCAGGCTTTGGGGTTATTGTACGATGAGCCTAATGTCACTGATCAAGCTGAAAAAACCTGTTGGGCATTAAATCAGGGGCCTTATGACGCTGAGTTATACTGTCAGAGATTCCGTAGGTGGGCAGTCCTGACCAAATGGAATGACGACGCTTTGGCAGCCCTTTTCCGGAAGGGTCTGTCAGATAATGTAAAGGATGTTATGGTGGGATTCCCTGTCCCCTCTGGTCTCAATGATTCTATGTCATTAGCGATTCAAATTGACAGACGTTTGCGTGAGCGGAGAAGTATGCGTGGAATGGTGTTGCCTTGTGAACCAGCTTCTGAACCCATGCAGTGTGATTAGAGTGGTGTCTGGGGCACAGCGTCATGAGTTTCGAATGCGCAATGGGTTATGTTTCTACTGTGGTGATGCCTCTCATGCTATTTCAGTCTGCCCTAAGCGGGGAAGACGTTTTGCACGCTCAGTTGTCTTGGGTAGTGTTCAGACTAAGTTTTTATTAACTGTCACTCTGATATGCTCTCTGTCCTCATTTTCTGCTCAGGCTTTCATTGATTCTGGAGCAGCTATTAACCTGATAGATTATGATTTTGCTAAACGTTGTGGGTTTCCCTTGATACCCCTACAGAAGTCTATTCCCCTACTAGGGATCGATTCTACCACTTTGGCTGAGAATAAACCCCAGTTTTCTACTCAGGTGATAATGAGGGTTGAACCTGATCACCAGGAGTGCTGCAAATTTTTGGTTCTATATAATCTGCATGACATTATCGTGCTGGGTTTCCCTTGGTTACAGTCTCATAATCCTGTTTTGGATTGGAAATCTGTGTCTGTAACCAGTTGGGGCTGCCAATGTGTTAATACCAAACACTCCTGTTTTTTCTGCCTCCCCCAGGCTCAGGATGTTCCTGACTTTTTGTTTTTATTTTTCTGATGTGTTTAGCGAAAGTAATCTGCATCCTTGCCTCCCCATAGGAGCTATGACTGCGCTATTGAATTAGTGCCGGGTAGTAAATTCCCTAAAGGTCGCCTTTTTAACTTGTCTGTACCTGAACATGACGCTATGCGGTCTTATATCAAGGAATCATTGGAGAAGGGTCATATCAGACCATCCTCTTCACCCTTAGGTGCCGGTTTTTTCTTTGTGGCCAAAAAAGATGGTTCATTAAGGCCGTGTATTGATTATCATCTCTTGAACAATATTACTGTGAAATATCAATACCCGTTACCCTTGATTTCTGACCTGTTTTCCAGGGTGAAAAACGCTACTTGGTTTACCAAGCTTGACCTCAGGGGGGCGTATAACCTTATTCGCATTAAGCACGGGGATGAATGGAAGACGGCATTCAATACCCCTGAAGGGCATTTTGAGTACCTAGTGATGCCCTTTGGGCTCACTAATGCTCCTTCCGTCTTCCAGTCCTTCATGAATGACATTTTCAGGGATTTTGTGGACAAATTTCTGATTGTTTATTTGGATGATATCTTGATTTTTCTAATGACTGGGACTCTCATGTGAAACATGTTCGAACTGTATTCCAGATTTTGAGAGAGAATGCTCTGTATGTGAAGGGATCAAAGTGTCTTTTTGGCGTACAGAGGATCTCATTTCTGGGATTCATTTTGTCCCCATCTGTTATTGAAATGGACCCGGTCAAGGTTCAGGCCATCTGTGATTGGGTCCAACCTACTTCATTAAAGGCTCTTCAGAGATTTTTGGGTTTTGCCAATTTTTATCGTAAATTTATTGGTAATTTCTCGGTTATTGTTAAACCATTAACTGATTTGACCAGAAAGGGTTCTGATGTGGTGAATTGGCCTCCTGAGGCAGTCTCTGCATTTCAGGAACTTAAGCAGAGATTCACTTCTGCTCCTGTTCTACGGCAGCCTGATGTTTCTCTGCCATTTCAGGTGGAGGTTGATGCCTCTGAAATTGGGGCAGGTGCCGTTTTGTCCCAAAAAGATCCAGAGACCTCTAAAAGTAACCCTTGTGCCTTTTTCTCTCGAAAATTTTCTCCTACTGAACGTAATTATGACGTAGGTAATCGGGAGTTATTGGCCATGAAGTGGGCTTTTGAAGAGTGGAGACATTGGCTGGAGGGAGCCAAACATCAGGTGGTGGTCCTTACGGACCATAAGAATCTGGTCTATCTGGAATCTGCCAAGCGACTCAATCCTAGACAGGCCAGGTGGGCCTTGTTTTTCACACGTTTTAATTTTGTGGTTTCCTTTCTTCCTGGCACTAAGAATGTTAAGGCGGATGCCCTCTCGAGCAGTTTCCTTGCGGACTCTCCTGAGTTATCTGATCCTTCTGTTATTTTGAAAGAGGGTGTAGTTCTTTCCGCCATCTCGCCCAATTTGAGACTTGCTCTGGAGGGGTGTCAGGAGGATAGGCCCGAGCGCTGCCCTGTTGGAAAATTGTTTGTCCCGGACCAATGGAAAAAGAGTGTGATGTCTGAGATTCATTGTTCCGCATTGGCTGGGCATCCCGGAATTTTTGGTACCAGAGACTTGGTTAGTCGGTCCTTTTGGTGGCCTACCTTGTCTCGTGATGTCAGGGAATTTGTGCAGTCCTGCGGGACTTGCTCTCGCTCCAAGCCTTGCTCTCGCTCTAGTGGTTTGTTGATGCCATTGCCTGTGCCCAAGAGACCATGGACCCATATCTCTATGGATTTCATTTCCGATCTTCCTGTTTCTCAGAGAATGACCACCATCTGGGTAATTTGTGATAGGTTTTCCAAAATGATACATCTTGTGCCATTACCTAAGTTGCCTTCCTCCTCTGAATTGGTGCCGTTGTTCCTTCAGCACGTGGTTCGTTTACACGGCATTCCTGAGAACATTGTGTCTGACAGAGGAGTCCAGTTTGTTTCCAGATTTTGGAGGACTTTTTGTTCTAAACTGGGTGTTCAATTGTCTTTCTCCTCGGCATTTCATCCTCAGACCAATGGTCAAACTGAGAGAACAAACCAGACATTGGAGACTTATCTAAGATGCTTTGTGTCTGCTGATCAGGATGACTGGGTCTCTTTTTTGCCTTTGGCTGAGTTTGCTCTTAATAATAGGGCTAGCTCTGCCACTTTGATGTCTCCGTTTTTCTGTAATTCTGGGTTTCACCCTCGATTTTCTTCAGGACAGACGGAGGCTTCTGTCTGTCCAGGTGTTGACTCTGTTGTGGAGCGTATGCAACAGATTTGGGACCAGGTAGTGGAGAGGTTGTCCCTCTCTCAGGAGAAGGCCCAGCGGTTTGCTAACCGGCATAGGACTGATGGTCCTCGGTTTAAAGTGGGGGACTTGGTCTGGTTGTCCTCAAAGAATATTCCTATGAGAGTAGCATCTCCTAAATTTAAGCCTAGGTTCATTGGACCTTATAAGATCATGGAGATTATTAATCCTGTTTCTTTTCGTTTGCTTCTTCCAGGGACATTTAAGATCCATAACGTGTTCCACAAGTCCTTGTTGAAGAGGTTTGTTGAGCCAGTGGTTCCTGCTGCTGTGCCTCCTGACCCTGTTTTGGTTGAGGGCAATCTGGAGTATGTGGTTGAGAAAATATTGGATTCTCGTTTTTCTAGACGGAAACTCCAGTATTTGGTTAAATGGAGAGGTTATGGTCAGGAAGACAATTCTTGGGTGTTTGCTTCGGACATCCATGCTAGGAGACTTATCCGTGCGTATCATAGAACTCATCCTGACCGACCTGGTTGCTCAAATGAGGGTTCGGTGACCCCTCCTCAAGGGGGGGGTACTGTTGTGAATGTGTTTGAGATGAGTTCTGAGCAGAGGCTCCCTCTGGTGGTTACAAGCGGTGCTAGTGAAGATTGTGAGGACTGGGAATCAGGTGTTACTGACTGGTCTTATATAAGGGAGTCATTTTCCCATCAGGGTTGCCGGTGATCAATTGTTCTGGTCTGAATCCTTCATTCCAGTTTCCCTTGTAGCCTGCTGTGTCGTGTCTGCATCTCCTGCTTACAGATAAGACTTTTGCTTCTTTTGTGTTTGTGCTATATTTTTGCATTTTGTCCTGCACTTCTTTGGGGGCCTTCAGGGTCCCCTCCGGGGGCTTGCCCTCTCAGTTTAGTTCAGCCACTGAGTTTTGTTCTTTTGCTTTTTCCAGTTTTTTCAGTGGCTGCTGTTTTTATTTTGTTACACCAGAGAACTAATTTAGGTGGTAGAGGTCGTGTGATCTCAGGTGATTTTGAAATTAGTAGAGTTGGTGCTTTTCAGGGTTTTCTGGGATTGCAGTAAGTACCCTTCCTATCCTTTTCTATTTAGATAGTTTGGGCCCCAGCGTTTGCTCATACTATTTTCTTTCTGTGTCAGTATTTCCTCTTGTCTAACCGCCATTACATGTTTGGGGGCTTTCTGTTATCTTTGGGGTTCTGCTCCGGGGCAGATAGCTTTCCTATTTCTATCTTTAGGTGTAGTTAGTTTCTCAGGCTGTGACGAGGCATCTAGGACCAACGTAGGAACGCTCCACGGCTGCCTCTAGTTGTGGTGGTTAGTCAGGGTACTGCAATCTCATAGATTCCAACTGCTCTGGTGTATTGCCTTTTTTACCTGCACTCCTCAGCTACCGAAACATAACACGATTCCATCAAAGTCTGCAATCCAAAACCTTACTACTTCCCTTCCGAGCCCCGACGTGTGCCCATGCAGTAGTTTTCTCCCACATATGGGGTATCAGCGTACTCAGGACAAATTGGACAACAACTTTTGGGGTCCAATTTCTCCTGTTACCCTTGGGAAAATAAAAAATTGGGGGCGAAAATATCATTTTTGTGGAAAAAAATTATGATTTTTTATTTTTATGGAACTACGTTATAAACTTCTGTGAAGCACTTGGGGGTTCAAAGTTCTCCCCACACATCTAGATAAGTTCCTTGGGGGGTCTATTTTCCAAAATGGGGTCACTTGTGGGGGGTTTCCACTGTTTAGGCACATCAGGGGCTCTCCAAACACGACATGGCGTCCAGCCAACTCTGCTTTGAAACAGTCAAACGGCGCTCCTTCCCTTCCGAGCTCTGCCATGCACCCAAACAGTGGTTTACCCCCACATATGGGGTATCAGCGTACTCAGGACAAATTGCACAATAACTTTTGGGGCCTTGTTACCCTTGGGAAAATAAAAATTGGGGTGAAAAGATCATTTTTGTGGAAAAAATATGATTTTTTAATTTTACGGCTCTACGTTATAAACTTGTGTGAAGCACTTGGGGGTTCAAAGTGCTCACCACAGATCTAGATAAGTTCCTTAGGGGGTCTAGTTTTCAAAATGGGGTCACTTGTGAAGGGTTTCCACAGTTTAGGCACATCAGGGGCTATCCAAATGCAACATGGCGTCCAATCTCGATTCCAGCCAATTTTGGTTGGAAAAAGTCAAATGGCGCTCCATTCATTCCGAGCTCTGCCGTGCGCCCAAACAGTGGTTCCCCCCACATATGGGGTATCAGCGTACTCAGGACAAATTGGACAACAACTTTTGTGGTCCAATTTCTTTTGTTACCCTTGGGAAAATAAAAAATTGATTACTAAAAGATAATTTTTCTGGGAAAAAAATAGGATTTTTTATTTTCATGCACGGGCATTATAAACTTGTGTGAAACACTTGGGGATTCAAAGTGTTCACCACAGATCTAGATAAGTTCCTTAGGGGGTCTAGTTTCCAAAATGGGGTCACTTTTGGGGGGTTCCCACTGTTTAGGCACATCTGGGGCACTGCAAACGGAACATGACACCCATCAAAGTCTGCATTCCAAAACGTTATTACTTCCTTTCCAAGCCCTGCCGTACGCCCAAACAGCTTCCCTTCCACATATGGGGTATCAGCGTACTCAGGACAAATTGGACAACTTTTGGGGTCCAATTTTCTTGGGAAAAATCAAAAATTGGGGACTAAAAAATCATTTTTGTGGAAAATTGTTTTAGTTTTTTTTTTCACACACCAGGCATTATAAACTTTTGTGAAACACTTGGGGGTTCAAAGTGCTCACAACAGATCTAGATAAGTTCCATAAGGGGTCTAGTTTCCAAAATGGTATCACTTGTGGTGGGTTTCCACTGTTTAGGTGCATCAGGGGCTCTCCCAACGCGACATGGCGTCCAATCTCAATTCCAGCCAATTTTGGTTTGAAAAAGTCAAACGGCGCTCCTTCTCTTACGAGCTCTGCCGTGTGCCCAAACAGTGGTTTTCCCCCACATATGGGGTATTGGCGTACTCAGGAGAAATTGCACAACAACTTTATCTTTCCATTTTCTCCTTTCACCCTTGTGAAAAGAAAAAAAATGTTTGTAAAAGATCATTTTTGTGACTAAAAAGTTAAATGTTCATTTTTTCCTTCCACCTTGCTTCAGCTTATGTGAAGCACCTGAAGGGTTAATAAACTTCTTGAATGTGGTTTTGAGTAGCTTGAGAGGTGCAGTTTTAAGAATGGTGTCACTTTTGGGTATTTTCTGCCATATAGACCCCTCAAAGTGACTTCAAATGTGAGTTGGTCGGTAAAAAAATGGCTTTGTAAATTTTGTTGTAAAAATGAGAAATCGCTGTTCAAGTTTTAACCCTTATAACTTCCTAACAAAAAAAAATTGGGGTTCCAAAATTGTGCTGATGTAAAGTAGACATGTGGGAAATGTTATTTATTACCTATTTTGTGTGACATATTTCTCTGTTTTAACGGAATAAAAATTCAAAGTTTGAAAATTGCAAAATTTAAAATTTTTTTGCCATATTTGCGTTTTTTTAAAAAATAAACGCAAGTTATAACTAAGAAATTTTACCACTAACATGAAGTACAATTTGTCACGAGAAAAAATTCTCAGAATCGCGAAGATCCGTTGAAGCGTTCCAGAGTTATAACCTCATAAAGAGACAGTGGTCAGAATTGTAAAAATTGGCCCGGTCATTAACGTGCAAACCACCCTTGGTGATTAAGGGGTTAAAAGCTGTTATACTGTCTGCTATTGCTACCTCTTGTGGACGGCATTCCACAGTCTGACTGCTCTAACTGTAAAGAACCCTTTCCTACTTAGCTGCTGGAATCGTCTTTCCTATTTAGCTGCCGTAATGAGTGCCCCTTAGTCCTCAGTATGGTCTTTGGAAGGAATAACTCATGTGCGAGTCCTTTGTACTGACCACACATATATTTATACCTGTAAATAAGATCTCCTCTGAGGTGTCTTTTTTCCAAACTAAACAAGCTTATGGGCATTGCAGGATTTTAAACCTTTACGGCGTAATGCGTTACCAATGGTTTTCATGGTGACTGTGCTCTCAGCTGCCTTGAGATCATTAACAAGTTCCCCCCGTGTAGTTTTAGGCTGATCTTTCACCTTCCTCATGATCAAGGATACCCCACGAGGTGAGATTTTATATGGTGCCCCAGATCGATGTCAATTGACAGTCATTTTGTATTTCTTCCATTTTCTTACTATAAAACTTACCATAGTTGTCTCCTTCTCACCCAGCATCTTACTTATGGTTTTGTAGCCCATTCCAGCTTTGTGAAGGTCTATGATCTTGTCCCTGACATCCTTAGAAAGCTCTTTGGTCTTGCCCATGTTGTACAGGTACGAATCTGACTGATTAATTAAGTCTGTGGACAGGAGTCTTTTATAAAGGTGACTATATAAGACATCTGTCTTTAATGCAGGTAACGAGTTGATTAGGAGCGTCTAACTGGTCTGTAGGAGCCAGAACTCTTAACTGTTGGGAGGGGATCAAATACTTATTTCCCACTGCAAAATGCAAATTAATTTATATAATTTATACAAGGTGATTTTCTGGATTTTATTTTTGATGTTCTGTCTCTCAATGTTAAAATTAACCTACCTTTAAAATTATAGACTGTTCATTTCTTTGTCAGTGGGCAAACGTACAAAATCAGCAAGGGATCAAATACTTATTTCCCCCAGTGTATAATGCCCTAAAAAATTTTGCATACTACTGATGTCAGGCTTATCGGACGGTAGTTACCTGTATCCACCTTACCTTTCTTAAATAATGGTACCACGTGAACCATCCTCCAATCCTGTGACAAAAGAGGCTAAGAATATGAAATACAGTGGTCAGTCAATTATTGAGCTTAATTCCCTCAGTATCTGTGGATGAATGCCATCTGGACCGGCGGATTTGTCAATGTTTAAATTGCTCAGATGTAGGTGTACTTCTTTTTGTGTTAAACTAGTTATATCAGGTGGTGAACTTTGATTTTTGCCTTGTTGAATGATCCCTGTAACAGACAGTTCTTTGGAACATGGATGAAAAGTGCCTGTGTAATATTTCAGCCTTTTCTTTATCCTCTGTAATTATCTTGTTATTGTCATCTTTTAAGGGGCTGATACCATCTGTTTTTTTTTCTTTTTGGCATTGATGTAGTTATAAAAAAATTTGGGATTTATTTCAATGTCGTTTGCAATTTTTTTTAAACTCTTTTTATTGAAAGATTCCACAGGATAAAAGTTACAGACATATAATATCATAGTATAAGGTCAGACCGATTCAGAAATTTACCTTTATCCATTCAATACAATAACTGGAACGTAACATCACACTCTCAATAAAAGAATGAACAAACAAAGAAAAGCAAACAGACTGAAACATAGTGTATTAAGACAGGTTCCATTATGAAGCATTGCACTCTCAACTAAATTAGCTGGTTTCTTATCAAAATTCAGAACACGTACCAATTCGGGCCATATTGGAAGTACACTATTTTAGTCTATGCATATCATATATCACACTCCATGTGTTTAAAGGAACACACATCAGGGCTTGTAATGTTAGATTGACGAAGTCATGGCACTAGGGGATAATTACGTTAAGGGTGAGTCACACCATCTCTCCCAAATCCTGTGAAACTTCTGGGGACATCCTTTATTTCTATATAATATATGCTCATATGGTATTATATTATTAACTAATTTTTTCCACTTGTTGATAGTGAGAGGCTTCCCCCATCCACCTTAGAGCTATTGCTTTCCTAGCAAGAAGTATAACCTCCCCGAGAAATATCCTATCATAGTGTGACCACATTTCTTCATCCACAATACCCAAGATACATATCTCTGGGACACACTCAATAGGTATCCCGATTATCCATTCTAATGTAGTTATTACTTCACTCCAGTATCTACATATTATCCCACAATTCCAGACAAGATGCCAGAAGTCCGCTCCCGATTCCCCACATCTATGGCATTCATCAGACGTTAGTCTGCCAAATCTATGTAGTCTGATTGGAGTCAGGTAAGATTGATGTAGGATATATAGTTGAAATGTCGTTGGCAATTTGTTTCTCTGTAGAAATTTGCATCTCACAAAATTAGAATATCATCAAAAAGTTAATTTATTTCAGTTCTCAAAATACAAAAAGTGAAACTCATATCTTATATAGAGTCATTACAAACAGAGTGATCTATTTCAATTGTTTATCTCTGTTAGGCCGGCGTCACACTAGCGAGTTTGATGCGAGTTAGTCGCACGACTTACTCGCATCAACACCCGGCACGGCCGCCCGCTCTCGGACCAGAGTGTGCGGCTGCATGTATTTCTATGCCGCTGCGCACTCTGGTCCGAGAGCGGGCGGCCGTGCCGGGTGTTGATGCGAGTTAGTCGTGCGACTGACTCGCATCAAACTCGCTAGTGTGACGCCGGCCTTAATGTTGATGATTATGGCTCACAGCCTATAAACCCAAAACTCTTTCTCTCAGTAAATTATGCTTTATAACACTAGCTTGAAAAGGTGATTTTAAAATCCGAAATGTTGGCCTACTGAAATGTATGTTCAGTAAATGCACTCAGTACTTAGTGGGGGCTCCTTTGGCATCAATTATTGCATCAATGCGGCATGGCATGGAGGCAATTAGCCTGTGTCACTGCTGAGGTGTTATGGAAGCCCAGGTTGCTTTGATAGCAGCCTTCAGCTCATCTGCATTGTTCGGTCTGGTGTCTCTCATCTTCCTTTTGACAATACCCCATAGATTCTGTATGGGGTTAAGGTCAGGCGAGTTTGCTGGCCAATCAAGCACAGTTTTTAAACGAGGAGATGGTACTTTTGGCAGTGTGGACAGGTGCCAGGTCCTGCTGGAGAATTAAATTTCCATCTCCGAAAAGCTTGTCGGCAGACACAAGCATGAAGTGCTCAAAATTTCTGGGTAAACTGCTACGCTGACTTTGGTCTTAATAAAACACAGTGGACCAACACCAGCAGATGACATTGCTCCCCAAACCATCAATGATTGTGGAAACTTCACACTAGACCTCAAGCAGCATGGATTTTGTGCCTCTCGACTCTTCCTCCATACTCTGGGACCTTGATTTCCAAGGTCTAGTGTGAAGTATCAAGACGCAAGTACAATTGAGACTCTGATGGCCGGGTCAGAGTGACTCAAGCAGTTTGATCAAGTCATGTGATCATGCTGCTGACTTCACTCACTTTTGCCCAGAAGCGCAAAGAGCATCGGTGATAAGTGCTCCACTCTGGAGCTGAAAACGCTGAAGATTAAATGTGGGGGGAGATTTACTCTGTGGGGGGAGATTTATTCTGTAGGGGGATTTATTCTGTGAGGAGGATTCTGTGGGGGAAGATTTACTCTAGGGGGATTTATTCTGTTTGGGGATTTATTTTGTGGGGGTGGGGGATTTATTCTGTGGGGGGAAGATTTATTCTGTGGGGAAAGCTTTCATGTAATGGGGAAGATTTGATTACACAAATTTGAGGAGCAAGGGAAGGACAGGTGCAGACACAATATGGAAAACGGGAAATATTTGAAACCACAGTATGAGGGGTAAGTGGGGAGATGGGAAGCATGTATGAGGAAAAAAAACAGTATAGGGGATGGATGCATTCACAGTATGGTGATTGGGAGAGATGGGTGCAGACACAATATGGGGAGTGGATGATTGGTGCAGACACAGAAGAGGGTGATGGTTGCAGACACAGTATGGGGAGTCAGAGGGATTTGTGAGGCGACAGTATGTCTATCAGGGATATGAGAGAAGACATCATGAGGAGGCAAGGGGAAATGTATGAGGAGACTATTGAGGTTAATAATGTGAGTACACAGTATGGGGGTGGGAGTGTGAGTGGTGACAGTATAAAAACTGAGTAGTGTGGTGGGGTAACATGGGGAAAAGTGTAAGGTCACAACCATTTAGGGGGAGTGTGGTGAGTGGTCACAGTATAGAGACTGGGCCCTATAGGGGGGGACACAGAGTGAAGAGGAGCCCAAATATAGAAAGGAGAGGGCAGTGTGGCGGGTATGTACCATAAGATGGACAGTGTGGGGTCACATTTTGTGCAGAGAATGTAGTGAGGGGCAATTATTTATTCAGAAGCTCAGCATACGGCAGATATTTTTATTCGGGAGCATTATGACACTGCTATCTTTAAGGGCATCATGTGGAGATGTGCTGCAGAAGACTGGAGGAGATGGAAGTCTGCGGAGACGAGCTGTGGCAGAGAAGAGTCATCATGGCGTCTGGACAAAATAAAGATAAAAAAATGAGACGTCTCTTGAGGCGCTCATAGAGTTGAGCGAAACAGGTTGGTCAGATTCAAAAGTCACCGACTTTCGCCAAAGTCAGGTTTCGCCCAGCAAAACCCGATCATAGCGTGAAGTCGGCCATGCGGTCGTCGACCCGAGCGCCAAAGTCGGTTTTCCCATAATGCTTGCAGGCACCTTTTCTCAGCCAATGAGCAAGGACGTACACTGTGGGCAACGAGATGACATGAGCAGCGGCCATCACCATCTTAGAGAAGGGCATTGCAGTGATTGGCTTGCTTTGGGGGGCATCAGTGTCTATAAAAGCCCTGACTGCTGACCACCACTTCAGATTACTCCATGGAGCTCTTTTCACATACCATGCCTGGGTTATCAAGTCAAATCCTGAATTCCCCAGTCCAAGATGAATCTGACATGGAGTGCACTGATGCACAGCCACTGCTATATGATTCTGCTGGTACATTCACCCAGAGCACTACATTGCCCTCGCAGTCTACTGAGCCAAAATCTGACCCTGATGAAACTCAGGTGCCCCTTCCCGCATACTATACCACCTTACACGGTGACACAGAGGAAGGTGCAGATGAAATTGATGAGGAGGTGATGGATGACCCAGTTGTTGACCCGGATTGGCATCCATTGGGGGAAGAGGGTGCCGCTGGCAATAGCTCAGAAGAGGAGAAGGATCCGCAGCAGGCATCGACATCGCAGCAGCGATTATCTGGCAGGCCCGTAGCTGTCCAAAAAGGTGTTAAAAAACAAAGAGTTGCAGGACAGCTTGGCCAGACGGTCAAATTAGCACAGCGTGCAAGCCCTGAAAATGTATCCCATAGCAGGAAGAGTGCAGTGTGGCACTTTTTTGACCAAATCCTATTGATGAGGCAAAGGTTATCTGTAAGTAGTGCAGAAGGACCTTTAGCCGAGGGAAAAATCTCCGAAATTTGAATACCAGTTGCATGCTTAGACATTTAATCACCATGCATTCACAAGAGTGGACGGACTACAAAACCTCAGGTAGCACATGTGCACATGCTCCGACTGAAGGTAGCCAGCAACGCTCCATCGCTTCCCCCACTGTAAGCCCACCGGTTAGCAAACCACCAGCAAGAAATGTTGAGGTGTCGTCGCAAGGCCAAACCAGTCAGGGAATCACAATGTTTTTGCAACGAAAGACTGAATCTAGGTCATCACCATCACCACCACCATCACCAACCTCCTCTCAGTCCGTCATGTCCAAAGCTAGTTCCCCCATATGCAGTTCTCAAGTCCAGCTCACCCTAGCAGACACTCTGAGTAGGACAAGAAAGTATTCATCCTCTCATCCGCGTACACTGGCTTTGAATGCCTACATTGCCAAACTGATCTCATTAGAGATGATGCCCTTCCGTTTGGTTGAAAGCACAGCCTTCCGAGAGCTCATGGCCTACGCTGCCCCACGCTATGACCTACCCAGTCGGCACTTTCCTAGAAAAGCCATCCCTGCCCTCCACCTGCATGTAAAAGACCGCATTGTCCATGCACTCAAACAATCAGTGAGTGGAAAGATGCACCTCACAACAGATGCATGGGCCAGTAGGTATGGCAAGGGCCATTACGTGTCCATCACTGCGCACTGGGTTAATGTGGTGGATGCAGGGTCCACATGGGACAGCGGTGGTGGGACAGTGCTGCCTAGCCCACGGTATAGGCAACAGTTGGCTGTAGGCGTTCGACCCTCCTCCAGAAGCGAAAGCTCGTCGACAGAGCGCAGTCACACGAGAACTCCATCCGCAGCTGCCAGTGTTGCACACGAGGTGTCCCACTATCAAATAGCTAGTGGTAAGCGTCAGCAGGCTGTTTTAAAGATGATGTCTTTGGGCGACAAAAGACACACCTCGGAGTTACTGGCCGACTACTTGCAGCGAGAAACTGAGTCATGGCTGGGCAGTCTACATCTTGAGCCAGGCAAGGTAGTCAGTGATAACGGCCGTAATTTTGTGGCGGCCATAGCCGTGGCAAAACTCTGACACATACAGTACCTTATAAACCAGGAGAAAAAAGGAGCGTATAGGTTACCGAAAATACAAAATCTTTTATTCAATAACAATGTGTGTCTGTACATAAAAGTCATAAAGGACATATAACACAGGTGGCAGCAGAAATTACATCAAATGCATTGCAAATCACAGTATATAGGACCCCACATATATCCAGACCCGAGCCAAACCATACCCACAATGAGATTAGTGGGCACAGAAAAAAAAAATTGTTTATGAGAATAATAGTTTTGTAAGACAAATTGCCCATATAACCAATATTAAGTAACATGGATGGCTCATCCAAATGGAGGGAAGAGATGAAAAAGCAAGAAAAACAACGAGGGGAGTTACAGAAAAATCAATAAGGTATATATGCCTAAATATCTAAGCACAATGCATGCCCAGTTAACACCTCTCCCTTTGCTATGCGCAAATGTTTTAATAAAGTGCTAGTAGTGCCAATAAACAACAAAGGGAGCTACAAAAAAATTAGTTAGGTGATGCCTGAGTATATAGGCACAATGCATGCCAAGTAAATACCTCTCCTTTGCTGTAAGCCAGTGTTATAGAAAAGTGCTAGTAATACCAATAAACATCGCCATCCCCCACTGGATATAATGAGGTCAGAGATCGTAGAACATAACATAGATGCAAAAAGGCAAGAAAAACAACGAAGGGAGCTACAGAAAAATCAATAATAATAATAATAATCTTTATTTATATAGCGCCATCATATTCCGCAGCGCTCTACAGTTTAAAAGGTATATATGCCTAAATGTATAAGCACAATGCATGCCAAGTAAACACCTCTCCCTTTGCTGTGCACAAATGTTTTAATAATGTGCTAGTAGTGTCAATAAACAGCGAAAAATCAGTTAGGAGATGCCTGAATATATAGGCACAATGCATGCCAAGTAAATACCTCTCCCTTTGCTGTAAGCCAATGTTTTAGAAAAGTGCTAGTGATACCAGTAAACAAAGCCACCCCCACTGGATATAATGAGGTCAGAGATCGTAAAACATGACATAGATGCAAAAAGCGGGACGGTCCCTTGAGAAAGTGGGTTTTAGCCCACGAAACGTGCGTCGGGACTGGACAGCTGCACTTGTGCTGGGGGTACCTTGTCCCATATACCTGGGTAAGATCCATGTGGCTATTTATGCGGTTATTCATCTGCTTTTGCATCTATGTCATGTTTCACGATCTCTGATCTTATTATATCCAGTGGGGGATGGCGATGTTTACTGGTATTACTAGCACTTTTCTAAAACATTGGCTTACAGCAAAGGGAGAGGTATTTACTTGGCATGCATTGTGTCTATATACTCAGGCATCTCCTAACTGATTTTTTTGTATCTCCCCTCGCTATTTATTGGCACTACTAGCACTTTATTAAAACATTTGTGCACAGCAAAGGGAGAGGTGTTTTCTTGGCATGTATTGTGCTTATATATTTAGGCATATATACCTTATTGATTTTTCTGTAGCTCCCTTCGTTGTTTTTCTTGCCTTTTTGCATCTATGTCATGTTTTACGATCTCTGACCTCATTATATCCAGTGGGGGATGGCGATGTTTATTGGTATTACTAGCACTTTTCTATAACATTGGCTTACAGCAAAGGGAGAGGTATTTACTTGGCATGCATTGTGCCTATACACTCAGGCATCACCTAACTAATTTTTTTGTAGCTCCCTTTGTTGTTTATTGGCACTACTAGCACTTTATTAAAACATTTGCGCATAGCAAAGGGAGAGGTGTTAACTGGGCATGCATTGTGCTTAGATATTTAGGCATATATACCTTATTGATTTTTCTGTAGCTCCCCTCGTTGTTTTTCTTGCTTTTTCATCTCTTCCCTCCATTTGGATGAGCCATCCATGTTACTTAATATTGGTTATATGGGCAATTTGTCTTACAAAACTATTATTCTCATAAACAATTTTTTTTCTGTGCCCACTAATCTCATCGTGGGTATGGTTTGGCTCGGGTCTGGATATATGTGGGGTCCTATATACTGTGATTTGCAATGCATTTGATGTAATTTCTGCTGCCACCTGTGTTATATGTCCTTTTTGACTTTTATGTACAGATACACATTGTTATTGAATAAAAGATTTTGTATTTTCGGTAACCTATACGCTCCTTTTTTCTCCTGGTTTATATGCTTGTTCGGAGCAGGTATTTGCTCTTTGCTTTTCTCATGCTGACTATCATGGGTGTGTAATCACCCTCTGGTCAAATATGCAACTAGGTTGTGTGTTAGCACATACAGTACCTTGCCTGGCTCACACCTTGAACCTGGTGGTGCAGTGCTTCCTAAATGATTATCCGGAGTTAACAGCCCTGCTCCATAGGGTGCGAAGACTGTGCTCGCACATCCGTCGCTCGCCCGTAGACTCCAGTCGTATGCAGAGGCTGCAGCGATCGCTCCACCTCCCCAAGCATCGCCTGATCATAAATGTTGCAACAAGGTGGAACTCCACCATGCATGTGGTTGAGAGGCTGTGCGAACAGAGGCAGGCTGTAATGCATTGTTGGAGGATACACGGGCAGGCAGTTTGAGGGCAGACATGGAGTTGTCGGGTGTGTGTGTGCAGTGGTCAAAGATGAAAGACAGGGCCGGCATCAGCACCCGGCCTACCCAGGCAAGTGCCGGGGCCCTGAGCAGGCGGGGGGGGTCCACTCGCCCCTTAGCGGATGAGAGCGGTACCAGTGTGTAGCCCAGCTGCGCTTGGAGCCACATTACCAGGAGGATGCACCGAAGGTAAACCCACACGCACCTGATATTCATTCACAGCTTCACCAATCCCGAGAAACCACCAGAGGGAGCCCTTGAAGAGTATGTATATATATAAGGACGGTGGAGCAACGGCAGGGAGATCTTGTTAGTCTACCTCAGGGTGAGATGAGATTAGTTGATTAGCCGGAGGGCTGTGCGAGGTTAGTCTGAGTCTAGACTGCAAACAGATCAGATTACCTCAGAACGTTGAAAGACTGTTTGTTCCCTTGGAGTGTGGAAAGTTAGCTCAAAGAAGTGTGCACAGATCAGTTAGACGGAAGGTCCTGATAGCTGCTTCAGAAAGAGCTTTAGAAAGAAAGAAGGAAAGGGAACAGCAGTGACTGAAAGACTGAAGACTACAGCTTGAGCTTAGTTCACTGTGTGGAGGCCAGTAATAGTGGAGGAAGATACCCACTTCAGCCTGGTCAGAACTGAGTCAACTGAGTGTAGTTTCAGTGAGCAAGCGTGCCAACGCTTTGAGAGCGGTGAAGAAAAGGGAGAATCAGCTATCTACTGCTAGTGTGCTTATGTTAAGGGTCGAAGTAGGACGAAAGGCGAGTGGAAGGGAAAAGAGATTGACAGAGGTTGAAACAGCATTGATCACTTACCTCTACTCTGAACAACCGGACACCGGGTCCGAGCTTGCTAGCATCTACACGACTAGTAGGAGATACCGGAGACCCTGTGGGACTTCAAGTCGCAGGGGCCCACAAGTGCTGATACGTAACCGGGGTCAGGAAGAACAGGAGTCTGGTCAGCGCAACCATTAGAGACTAAGTTCTATCCAAGAGAAGGCTCCACCACAAAGTCAGCCGGGCGTATAACTGAGGACAGAGTTAGACTTCGTTTCATACAAGTCAGAAACTCACACAACTCGAGTAAGGAGGCCCTACACCTACTCAGTGGGAATACTGGACGTGCATCCTCCACCTGCCAGCTTCCCGGGACGTGCCTGCAACTATACCATCAGTAAAGGTACAGAAAGAGACTTTTGTGTGTGTGTCTGCCTTATTGCTCCTGCACCCCAACACCGTCATTTACCCTGAGGGATCCAGTCTTGCCTGTGGAAGACTTAACACCTTGCTGCCCAGTAACAACCCCTCAGAGGATCTACCCTGCAGCGCTGGTCACCCTGACCAGGTACCACAGGTGGCGTCACGAACAAACTGTAAATACTTTAATCCCCTGTAAATATATCCCCCTTTTTAGTGAGCGCCCAGGGCCACGGATCGAGCTGTGCTACCCGTGACATCCCCCATTGAAGTGAATGGGCTTGGTGCCGAGTACCCCACGGTCCTGCTACAGGCGACTCATCTGCGCCACCACTGGGCCCCCCGCTTGCTAGGGCCCCGGCAGCAGCCGGCGCAATACTTACCTCTCCCCGTGCCTCCGCAGCTCCGGGCTCCAGGGGGCTCCTGCAGGGCACCCGCGCTTACTCTCACAGCAGCGCCACTGAATGACATCATCATTCAGCGGCCGGCTGTGGCAGAGAGTAAGCATGGGCATCGGACAGGTGAGATGTGAGGAGTGTGTGTCTGTGTGTATCAGTGTGTGTGTGTGTCTGCCTGCATGTGTGTATGTAGTGCGGTGCTTTGTGTGTGTGTATGTGAGCGAGTGCTGCAGTGCTGTCTGTGTGTGGTGCTGTATGTGTGATGGTGGTGGGGGGGAGGCAGTGATGGTGATGAGGAGGCAATGAAGATGATGGGGAGGCAATGATAATGATGATGGGGAGGAGATGATGATGAGGAGGCAATGATATGATGGGGAGGCGATGATGATGGGGAGGCAATGATGATGATGATGGGGAGGCGATGATGATGATGATGGGGAGGCAATGATGATGATGGAGAGACAATGATGATAATGAGGAGGCAATGATAATGATAATGGGGAGGCAATGATGATGATAATGGGGAGGCAATGATGATGATAATGAGGAGTCTTTCCACAGCGCCCTTTCCTGAGCTGTAACAGTACAGAATGCAGCACAGTGCAGAGGAGAGCTCCATATTTTGTATGGAGCATTATATGGGGACCAGTATCCTGTATGGAGCATTATTTGGGGTCCAATATTCTTTATGGAGCATTATATTTGGCCCATAATACTGTATGGAGGACTATGTGGTGCCCATAATATTGTATGGAGGACTGTACTGTCCAGTCTGTACTGTGCGCTGTGAGGATTTGGCGGTTTCTGAGCTATTGTAGAATTTACAATAGATATCACTCATGTAATGGAAGAAGAGAAGTGTTTGGCATTGTACTATACCCATATTTCTCTGCAGTATCTGTGCATCATGAATCGTGGTCTGTGTTAAAGGGACCCACTGAGACTCTTTCGCCCGGGGCCCATAAAAACCTGGAGCCATCCCTGCTGAAAGACCTCTGTAGAGTCCTTGTGTTTTGAGGAATGCACACGGCTGGTAAGCGCAGACGACGCCATCATAAGCATGAGCATCCCACTTATGCGTCTGCTCATGCAAACTTTGACTCACATTAAGGATCAGGCGTCTGCAGCGGAGAAGGAGGAGGGAAGCCTTGATGACAGTCAGCCATTGTCTGCTCAGGGAACTGTCCTGAACGAGGTGGAGGAAGAAGAGGAGGAGGATGAGGGGGATGATTATTTTGGGGAGGAGGATGCTTCTCAGGGGGCAAGAGAAAATGTTGGCTTGCCAAGGTCAGGTACAGGGTTTGTACGTGACTGGAGGGATGTGAATTTGGCAGAAAGTGCTCCTCCACCCAACCACTGGCAGTGCATCATTAACACCTGGAACATTGGCCCACATGTGTGGTTATGTCTTGCGGATCCTAAAAAGGGACCCCCGCATTGCCAAAATTATGAAGGATGACGACTACTGGTTGGCCAGCATCCTCGATCCACGCTATAAAGGCAAATTACAGAACATCATGCCACAAGAGAACCTAGAGCTAATTTTGGCGAACAACAAGCAACTCTGGTAAACCGTTTCTTAGAGGCATTCCCAGTACACAGCAGCCGCTCAGGTTCTACCACGAGCCGTACTGGGCCAAATGGAAGAGCTGTTCGTGGTGCACACAGCCAAAGTGGCGTTGGAGACAGGAGTTTCATGACCATGTTGTGGACTGATTTCTCGAGTAACACTCACACGACTGGTAATACTGACTCTGATTGCCGTATGTGGAGTTGGGAAGGAATTTTTTTCCCCAATGTGAAGCTTACTGTTTGCCACTTGGGGTTTTTTTTGCCTTCCTCTGGATCAACATGTTAGGGCAGGTTAGGATAGGATATGGGTTGAACTATATGGACTAAAAGTCTTCCTTCAACCTTAATAACTATGTTACTATGTTACTATGATTGCAACAGACAGGAGACAGCAGTTGTCAACTATGGTTCAAAATTACCTCTCCTCCCCTATCGATGTTCTCCCTCACAGTTCATTCCCCTTTGACTACTGGGCCTGTAAACTGGACACCTGGCCTGAATTGGCACAATATGACTTACAGGAGCTTGCTTGCCCTGCTGGTAGTGTGCTATCAGAAAGAGTCTTCAGTGCTGCTGGATCAATCCTGACAGAAAGAAGGACCCGGCTGTCGACCCAAAATGTTGGTGATCTCACCTTCATTAAAATGAACCATGCCTGGGTTTCAAAGGATTTTGTCCCACCTTCCCCTGATGACACATAGGTTGCCAGCAAAATGGCTCGCTTTGTCCTCCTCTTCCTCCAACTTCTCCAATTCCTCCATTTGCAGCTGCTGAACGTCCAGCCTACACCTCAAAATATGCCAGTTTTTCCACCTCCTTTACTGGGCTATACCCCCCCCAGGGCCGGCGTCAGCACCTGGCGCACCCGGGCAAGTGCCGGTGCCCTGACCAGGTGGGGGGGCCCACTCGTGGGCGACGGCACTGGCACAGGGCCCTCATAGTACGCCGGTGTCTCTGACGATGGGAGGCCCACTCGCCGTCAGAGACACCAGCGTACTATGAGGGGCCCTGTGCCAGTGCTGTCGCCCATGAGTGGGCCCCCCTGCTTGCTCAGTGCCCCAGCACTTGCAATTCTTACCTCTCCCTGCTCCACCGCTGTGACGTCTTCCGCATTTCCTGACAGTAAGCTATATGTGGTATTTTCCTGAAGAAGGGGTGGTATTCACCCTGAAACGCGTAGATTAAACAATCACTTAACTGCTACTACGTCTTGGAAATCTATTATTTGGGCAGCGCGGACTTGAATCCACATCTTTTCTGCAGTGCATTGCATTTCCTGACAGTGACATTCAGGTCAGAGCGCGTGATGACGTCACGTCTGTACGCCCTCTGCCTGAATAGTCCAAGTGCAGAGAACTGGAAGATGGCGACGCTGAGGAGTCCAGAGTAGATCAGTGCCCAGCGAGGAGAGGTATTTCATTTTTTTTAATGTTTGGAGTAATATATGGGGAGCATTATACACTGGAAAATTATATACGGGGCCCATCATACACTTGAGCATCATAGATAGGGCCCATTATACACTGGAGCATTATAAATGAGGCCCATCATATGTGGAACATTATATAGGTCTATCGTACACTGGAGCATCATTCATAGGGCCCATCATACACTGGAGCATTATAAATGGGGCCCATCATACACTGGAGCATCATATACAGGGCCCATTATACACTGGAGCATTATAAATGGGGCCCATGATATATGGAGCATTATACACTGTTTGCATAATTATTAGGCAAGTTGTATTTGAGAGGATTCTTTTTACTATTGAACAACAACTATGTTCTCAATCAACCCAAAAAACTCATAAATATCAAAGCTTAATATTTTTGGAAGTTGGAGTGTTTTTTTTAGATTTGGCTATCTAAGGAGGATATCTGTTTGTGCAGGTAACTATTACTGTGCAGAATTATTAGGCAACTTAATAAAAACAAAATATACTGTATACCCATCTCACTTGTTTATTTTCACCAGGTAAACCAACATAACAACACAAAATTTAGAAATAAACATTTCTGACATTCAAAAACAAAACAAAAAAAAAAATCAGTGACCAATATAGCCACCTTTCTTTACGATGACACTCAGACGCCTCCATCCATAGATTCTGTCAGTTGCTTGATCTGTTTGCGATCAACATTGCGTGCAGCAGCCACCATCGCCTCCCAGACACTGTTCTGAGAGGTGTAATCATGGGCGTACCCAGGGTCAAAACTAGGGGGGGGGGGCAAGCCAAGGTCGCATCTTATACAGGTCACATCGTATACACTGTACATTATCCTGCATATTAGGTATGGAGCATTAGAACTGTTGTATATTGTATAATACAGCAGTGTATGCGACACTACGCTGTATATACCATATATTATACATGGCACACTAGCCTCTATACAAAGAATAAGAGGCATGAAAAGTATAATACAGCAGTGTATATACACTCTATATACCGCACACGATGTGTATGACCCTGTATACACCATATACTACACTCTATATACCGCACACGATTTGTATGGCCTATATACCGCACACGATGTGAAAATAGTCATTTTTCATTAAGCTGGGGCTATACGTCAACTTTGGCCATGAAACAGCTGCTTCTATAATGCAGGTAAATGGGGTCGCATTCTGACCCGGCTAGGTACCGCGACAAAGAATCAGAACCAGTTGGATTTTTTTTGCAACTTGATTGTCACAGTTGCAATACCTTGTGGGTCATAATGCAACCCCATCGATGGAGCAGCAGCAGCCTAGAGCAATTTTTGGCTGTTTGAGTCACAGCCAATGTCGCCTTCTTTGATGTAATGGACGAGAAATGTATATAAATACTATTCAAAACAATGTATATATTTTCTATGACATGAGAGAGAGACCTGTGCACTTCACAGCCATATCATGAGAGAGACCTGTGCATTTCACTGTGCACTATAGAGCCATATCATGAGAGACTTGTGCACTTCACTGTGCACTAAAGAGCCATATCATGAGAGAGATCTATGCACTTCACTGTGCACTATAGAGCCATATCATGAGACCTGTGCATTTCACTGTGCACTATAGAGCCATATCATGAGAGAGACCTGTGCATTTCACTGTGCACTATAAAGCCATATCATGAGAGACCTGTGCACTTCACTGTGCACTATAGAGCCATATCATGAGAGAGATCTGTGCACTATAGAGCCATATCATGAGAGACCTGTGCACTATAGAGCCATATCATGAGAGAGACCTGTGCACTATAGAGCCATATCATGAGACACCTGTGCATTTCACTGTGCACTATAGAGCCGTATCATGAGAGACCTGTGCACTTCACTGTGCACTATAGAGCCATATCATGAGAGAGACCTGTGCATTATAGAGCCATATCATGAGAGACCTGTGCATTTCACTGTGCACTATAGAGCCATATCATAAGACATCTGTGCACTTCACTGTGCACTATAGAGCCATATCATGAGACCTGTGCATTTCACTGTGCACTATAGAGCCATATCATGAGAGACCTGTGCACTTCACTGTGCACTATAGAGACTTATCATGAGAGACCTGTGCATTTCACTGTGCACTATAGAACCATATCATGAGAGAGAGACGTGCACTATAGAGCCATATCATGAGAGACCTGTGCACTATAGAGCCATATCATGAGACCTGTGCACTATAGAGCGATATCATGAGAGACCGGTGCATTTCACTGTGCACTATAAAGCCATATCATGAGAGACCTGTGCACTTCACTGTGCACTATAGAGCCATATCATGAGAGAGATCTGTGCACTATAGAGCCATATCATGAGAGACCTGTGCACTATAGAGCCATATCATGAGAGAGACCTGTGCACTATAGAGCCATATCATGAGACACCTGTGCATTTCACTGTGCACTATAGAGCCGTATCATGAGAGACCTGTGCACTTCACTGTGCACTATAGAGCCATATCATGAGAGAGACCTGTGCATTATAGAGCCATATCATAGAGACCTGTGCATTTCACTGTGCACTTATAGAGCCATATCATAAGACATCTGTGCACTTCACTGTGCACTATAGAGCCATATCATGAGACCTGTGCATTTCACTGTGCACTATAGAGCCATATCATGAGAGACCTGTGCACTTCACTGTGCACTATAGAGACTTATCATGAGAGACCTGTGCATTTCACTGTGCACTATAGAACCATATCATGAGAGAGACGTGCACTATAGAGCCATATCATGAGAGACCTGTGCACTATAGAGCCATATCATGAGACCTGTGCACTATAGAGCGATATCATGAGAGACCGGTGCATTTCACTGTGCACTATAAAGCCATATCATGAGAGACCTGTGCACTTCACTGTGCACTATAGAGCCATATCATGAGAGAGATCTGTGCACTATAGAGCCATATCATGAGAGACCTGTGCACTATAGAGCCATATCATGAGAGAGACCTGTGCACTATAGAGCCATATCATGAGACACCTGTGCATTTCACTGTGCACTATAGAGCCATATCATGAGAGACTTGTGCACTTCACTGTGCACTAAAGAGCCATATAATGAGAGAGATCTATGCACTTCACTGTGCACTATAGAGCCATATCATGAGACCTGTGCATTTCACTGTGCACTATAGAGCCATATCATGAGAGACCTGTGCATTTCACTGTGCACTATAGAGCCATATCATGAGAGACTTGTGCACTTCACTGTGCACTAAAGAGCCATATCATGAGAGAGATCTATGCACTTCACTGTGCACTATAGAGCCATATCATGAGACCTGTGCATTTCACTGTGCACTATAGAGCCATATCATGAGAGAGACCTGTGCATTTCACTGTGCACTATAAAGCCATATCATGAGAGACCTGTGCACTTCACTGTGCACTATAGAGCCATATCATGAGAGAGATCTGTGCACTATAGAGCCATATCATGAGAGACCTGTGCACTATAGAGCCATTTCATGAGAGAGACCTGTGCACTATAGAGCCATATCATGAGACACCTGTGCATTTCACTGTGCACTATAGAGCCGTATCATGAGAGACCTGTGCACTTCACTGTGCACTATAGAGCCATATCATGAGAGAGACCTGTGCATTATAGAGCCATATCATGAGAGACCTGTGCATTTCACTGTGCACTATAGAGCCATATCATAAGACATCTGTGCACTTCACTGTGCACTATAGAGCCATATCATGAGACCTGTGCATTTCACTGTGCACTATAGAGCCATATCATGAGAGACCTGTGCACTTCACTGTGCACTATAGAGACTTATCATGAGAGACCTGTGCATTTCACTGTGCACTATAGAACCATATCATGAGAGAGACATGTGCACTATAGAGCCATATCATGAGAGACCTGTGCACTATAGAGCCATATCATGAGACCTGTGCACTATAGAGCGATATCATGAGAGACCTGTGCATTTCACTGTGCACTATAGAGCCATATCATGAGAGAGACCTGTGCATTTCACTGTGCACTGTAGAACCATATCACGAGAGAGAGACCTGTGCACTATAGAGCCATATCATGAGAGACCTGTGCACTATAGAGCCATATCATGAGAGACGTGTGCATTTCACTGTGCACTATAGAGCCATGTAGAGAGAGAGAGAGACCTCCAATGCAGAATCTTCCGCAACTACTCACCCCCGGCACCGAGCAGCTCCTAATAACAGGTCTCACAGGACAGGTGCAGATCTGTGGGACCCTTGGCCAGCAGCAGGAGGAAGCAGCCATAGCTAGCAGCAGCACTCACACACTCAAGCAGCTGGGCGGCTGAAGGACTTGTGGATACGCTCTCTCTGGATCATGTGACCCGGTGACTGCATTCAATCCATCGTGATTCTTCACCTATGTAACTAGAGGACCTGCGGTGACACCTCCCTGCTGTGGGTCACATGGTTGGGTGACGTCCTCCTCTCTTTCACTATTGGTGGACTGACGGGCGGCAGAGTCTCAGCCTGCGCTGCAGTGAGTCCCGCCCGCCCCCTGTCAGCTGTGTGTGGCTGCCTGCTCTCCAAGTTCTTTGAGTGCCCCTGCTTCTAGAGGGGGCAGCTGCCCCCCCTGCCCCACGGTGGGTACGCCCATGAGTGTAATGTTTTCCCTTCCTGTAGATCTCACATTTTATGAGGGACCACAGGTTCTCTATGGGGTTCAGATCAGGTGAACAAGGGGGCCATGTCATTTTTTTCTTCTTTTAGACCTTTACTGGGCAGCCACGCTGTGGAGTATTTGGATGCATGTGATGGAGCATTGTCCTGCTTGAAAATCATGTTTTTCTCGAACGATACCGACTTCTTCCTGTACCACTGCTTGAAGGTGTCTTCCAGAAACTGGCAGTAGGTCTGGTGTTATGTTACGGTAGCTGAGGAGTGCAGGTAAAAAAGGAAATACACCAGAGCAGTTGGAATCTATGAGATTGCCAGTACCCTGACTAACCACCGCAACTAGAGGCAGCCGTGGAGCGTTCCTACGATGGTCCTAGACGCCTCGTCACAGCCTGAGAAACTAACTACACCTAAAGATAGAAATAGGAAAGCTATCTGCCCCGGAGCAGAACCCCAAAGATAATAGAAAGCCCCCAAACATGTAATGGCGGTTAGACAAGAGGAAATACTGACACAGAAAGAAAATAGTATGAGCAAACACTGGGGCCCAAACTATCTAAATAGAAAAGGACAGGAAGGGTACTTACTGCAATCCCAGAAACCCTGAAAAACACCAACTCTACTAATTTCAAAATCACCTGAGATCACACGACCCTCACCACCTAAATTAGTTCTCTGGTGTAACAAAAACAGCAGCCACTGAAAAAACTGCAAAAAGCAAAAAGTACAAAACACAGTGGCTGGACTAAACTGAGAGGGCAAAAGCCCCCGGAGGGACCCAGAAGGCCCCCACAGAAGTGCAGGACAAATGCAAAAAATATAGCAAAAACACAAAATAAGAAATTGTCTTATCTGATAGCAGGAGATGCAGACACGACACAGCAGGCTACAAGGGAAACTGGAAAGAAGGATTCAGACCAGAACAATTGATCACGGCAACCCTGATGGGAAAATGATTCCTTAAATAAGACCAATCAGTAACACTGATTCCCAATCCTCACTAGTACCGCTTGTAACCACCAGAGGGAGCCTCTGCTCAGAACTCATCTCAAACCCATTCACAACAGTACCCCCCCTTGAGGAGGGTCACCGAACCCTCATTTGAGCAACCAGGTCGGTCAGGATGAGTTCTATGATACGCACGGATAAGTCTCTAGCATGGATGTCCGAAGCAAACACCCAAGAATTATCTTCCTGACCATAACCTCTCCATTTAACCAAATACTGGAGTCTTCGTCTAGAAAAACGAGAATCCAATATTTTCTCAACCACATACTCCAGATTGCCCTCAACCAAACAGGGTCAGGAGGCACAGCAGCAGGAACCACTGGCTCAACAAACCTCTTCAACAAGGACTTGTGGAACACGTTATGGATCTTAAATGTCCCTGGAAGAAGCAAACGAAAAGAAACAGATTAATAATCTCCATGATCTTATAAGGTCCAATGAACCTAGGCTTAAATTTAGGAGATGCTACTCTCATAGGAATATTCTTTGAGGACAACCAGACCAAGTCCCCCACTTTAAAACCGAGGACCATCAGTCCTATGCCGGTTAGCAAACCGCTGGGCCTTCTCCTGAGAGAGGGACAAACCTCTCCACTACCTGGTCCCAAATCTGCCGCATACGCTCAACAACAGAGTCAAACCTGGACAGACAGAAGCCTCCGTCTGTCCTGAAGAAAATCGAGGGTGAAACCCAGAATTACAGAAAAACGGAGACATCAAAGTGGCAGAGCTAGCCCTATTATTAAGAGCAAAACTCAGCCAAAGGCAAAAAAGAGACCCAGTCATCCTGATCAGCAGACACAAAGCATCTTAGATAAGTCTCCAATGTCTGGTTTGTTCTCTCAGTTTGACCATTGGTCTGAGGATGAAATGCCGAGGAGAAAGACAATTGAACACCCAGTTTAGAACATAAAGTCCTCCAAAATCTGGAAACAAACTGGACTCCTCTGTCAGACACAATGTTCTCAGGAATGCCGTGTAAACGAACCACGTGCTGAAGGAACAACGGCACCAATTCAGAGGAGGAAGGCAACTTAGGTAATGGCACAAGATGTATCATTTTGGAAAACCTATCACAAATTACCCAGATGGTGGTCATTCTCTGAGAAACAGGAAGATCGGAAATGAAATCCATAGAGATATGGGTCCATGGTCTCTTGGGCACAGGCAATGGCATCAACAAACCACTAGAGCGAGAGCAAGGCTTGGAGCGAGAGCAAGTCCCGCAGGACTGCACAAATTCCCTGACATCGCGAGACAAGGTAGGCCACCAAAAGGACCGACTAAACCAAGTCTCTGGTACCAAAAATTCCGGGATGCCAGCCAATGCGGAACAATGAATCTCAGACATCACACTCTTTTTCCATTGGTCCGGGACAAACAATTTTCCAACAGGGCAGCGCTCGGGCCTATCCTCCTGACACCCCTCCAGAGCAAGTCTCAAATTAGGCGAGATGGCGGAAAGAACTACACCCTCCTTCAAAATAACAGAGGGATCAGATAGCTCAGGAGAGTCCGCAAGGAAACTCCTCGAGAGGGCATCCGCCTTAACATTCTTAGTGTGCCAGGAAGAAAGGAAACCACAAAATTAAAACGTGTGAAAAACAAGGCCCACCTGGCCTGTCTAGGATTGAGTCGCTTGGCAGATTCAGATAGACCAGATTCTTATGGTCGTAGGACCACCACCTGATGTTTGGCTCCTCCAGCCAATGTCTCCACTCTTCAAAGCCCACTTCATGGCCAATAACTCCCGATTACCCACGTCATAATTACGTTCAGTAGGAGAAAATTTTCGAGAGAAAAAGGCACAAGGGTTACTTTTAGAGGTCTCTGGATCTTTTTGGGACAAAACGGCACCTGCCCCAATTTCAGAGGCATCAACCTCCACCTGAAATGGCAGAGAAACATCAGGCTGCCGTAGAACAGGAGCAGAAGTGAATCTCTGCTTAAGTTCCTGAAACGCAGAGACTGCCTCAGGAGGCCAATTCACCACATCAGAAACCCTTTCTGGTCAAATCAGTTAATGGTTTAACAATAACAGAGAAATTACCAATAAATTTAAGATAAAAATTGGCAAAACCCAAAAATCTCTGAAGAGCCTTTAATGAAGTAGGTTGGACCCAATCACAGATGGCCTGAACCTTGACCGGGTCCATTTCAATAACAGATGGGGACAAAATGAATCCCAGAAATGAGATCTTCTGTACGCCAAAAGACACTTTGATCCCTTCACATACAGAGCATTCTCTCTCAAAATCTGGAATACAGTTCGAACATGTTTCACATGAGGTCCCAGTCATTAGAAAAAATCAAGATATCATCCAAATAAACAAACAGAAACTTGTCCAAAAAATCCCTGAAAATGTCATTCATTGAAGGACTGGAAGACGGAAAGGAGCATTAGTGAGCCCAAAGGGCATCACAAGGTACTCAAAATGCCCTTCAGGGGTGTTAAATGCCGTCTTCCATTCATCCCGTGCTTAATGCGAATAAGGTTATACGCCCCCTGAGGTCAGCTTGGTAAACCAAGTAGTTTTTCACCCTGGAAAACAGGTCAGAAATCAAGGTAACGGGTATTGATATTTACAGTAATATTGTTCAAGAGACGATAATCAATACACGGCCTTAATGAACCATCTTTTTTGGCCACAAAGAAAAAACCGGCACCTAAGGGTGAGAGGATGGGCTGATTGACCCTTCTCCAAGATTCCTTGATATAAGACCGCATAGGTCATTTTCAGGTACAGACAAGTTAAAAAGGCGACCCTTAGGGAAATTACTACCTGGCATAAATTCAATAGCGCAGTCATAGCTCCTATGGGGAGGTAAGGATGCAGATTTACTTTTGCTAAACACATCAGAAAAATCAAACAAAAAGTCAAGAACATCCTCAGCCTGGGGGGAGGCCAAAAAAACAGGAGTGTTGGTATTAACACATTGGCAGCCCCAACTGGTTACAGACACAGATTTCCATCAAACAGGATTATGAGACTGTAACCAAGGGAAAACCCAGCACATATGTCATGCAGATTATATAGAACAAAAATTTGCAGCACTCTGGTGATCAGGTTCAACCCTCATTATCACCTGGTAGAAACTGGGGTTTATTCCAGCCAAAGGGGTAGAATCGATCCCCGTAGGGGAATAGACTTCTGTAGGGTATCAAGGGAAATCCACAACGTTAGCAAAATCATAATCCATCAGGTTATAGTGCTCCAGAATCAACGAAAGCTGAGCAGAAAATGAGGAAAGGAGCATATCAGAGTGACATTAATAAAAACTTTAGTTGAACACTACCCAAGACAACTGAGCGTGCAAAACGTCTTCCGCTTAGGGCAGATGAAATAGCATGAGAGGCATCACCACAGTAGAAAACAAACCCATTGCGCTTTCGAAACTCATGACGCTGTGCCCAGACACCACTCCATCACATGCATGGGCTCAGCAGCTGGCTCACAAGGCAACAACCACTCCACGCATACTTCTCCGCTCACGCAAACGTCTGTCAATTTGAATCGCTAATGACTAGAATCATTGAGACCAGAGGGGACGGGAATCCCACCATAAAATCCTTTACATTATCCGACAGACCTTCCGGAAAAGGGCCGCCAAAGCGTCGTCATTCCATTTGGTCAGGACTGCCCACCTACGGAATCTCTGACAGTATAACTCAGCGTCATCAAGCCCCTGATTAATGCCAACAAGGCTTTTTCAGCTTGATCAGTGACATTAGGCTCATCGTACAATAACCCAAAGCCTGAAAAATGCATTCAACATCACTCAAAACAGGATCCCCAGGTGTGGGGGAAAAAAAAGCCCAATCCTGAGGATCGCCGCGCAGGAGAGAGATGACAATTTGAACCTGCTGCGCTGCGTTTCCTGAGGACTTAATTTTAAGGCAAGAAACAATTTTACAATTATTTTTAAAAATTCTGAAACTTAGCTCGATCCCCTGAAAACAAATCTGGCATGGGGAGTCCTAGGTTCCACAACACAACTAGCAAGATATGCAGCAAATTCTCCGAACCTCAGTGGCAAGTGATCCAACGGCCAGGACAACTGTGCAAACTCCATTTGGGAGAAAAGATCCTCCCCAGCACCCAGAGATACAGAGGGAAAAAAAAAAAAAAAAATGCAACAAACAGAAAAAAATCTCTGACAACTTTTCTTCCTTCAAATATTTTTTCCCTTCTGTGAGTACCATACAATTTTTATGGCGGTGATACTGTTATGTTACGGTAGCTGAGGAGGCAGGTAAAAAAGGAAATACACCAGAGCGTTGGAATCTATGAGATTGCAGTAACCCTGACTAACCCCGCAACTAGAGGCAGCCGTGGAGCGTTCCTACGATGGTCCAGACGCCTCGTCACAGCCTGAGAAACTAACTACACCTAAAGATAGAAATAGGAAAAGCTATCTGCCCGAGCAGAACCCAAAGATAATAGAAAGCCCCCAAACATGTAATGGCGGTTAGACAAGAGGAAATACTGACACAGAAAGAAAATAGTATGAGCAAACCTGGGGCCCAAACTATCTAAATAGAAAAGGACAGGAAGGGTTACTTACTGCAATCCCAGGAAAACCTGAAAAACACCACTCTACTAATTTCAAAATCACCTGAGATCACACGACCTCTACCACCTAAATTAGTTCTCTGGTGTAACAAAAACGCAGCCACTGAAAAAACTGCAAAAGCAAAAGTACAAAACACAGTGGCTGGACTAAACTGAGAGGGCAAAAGCCCCCCCGGGGGGGACCCAGAAGGCCCCCCCCAGAAGTGCAGGACAAAATGCAAAAAATATAGCAAAACACAAAATAAGAAATTGTCTTATCTGATAGCAGGAGTGCAGACACGACCACAGCAGGCTACAAGGAACTGGAAAGAAGGATTCAGACCAGAACATTGATCACCGGCAACCCTGATGGGAAAATGATTCCCTTAAATAAGACCAATCAGTAACACCTGATTCCCAATCCTCACTAGTACCGCTTGTAACCACCAGAGGGAGCCTCTGCTCAGAACTCATCTCAAACCCATTCACAACAGTCTGGAGTTGAGCTTCACTCCTTCCTCATCCCGAAAAGGTCCCACAAGTTTATCTTTGATGATACCAGCCCATACCAGTACCCCACCTCCACCTTGCTGGTGTCTGAGTCAGAGTGGAGCTCTCTTTGCCCTTTACTGATCCAGCCTCAGGCCCATCAAGAGTCACTCTCATTTCATCAGTCCATAAAACCTTAGAAAAATCAGTTTAACTATTTTTGGCCCAATTCTTGACGTTTTATCTTATGTTTCTTGTTCAAAGGTGGTCGTTTTTCAGCCTTCCTTACCTTGGCCATGTCCTGAGTATGGCACACCTTGTGCTTTTTGATACTCCAGTAACGTTGCAGCTCTGAAATATGGCAAAACTGGTGGCAAATGGCATCTTGGCAGCTTCACGCTGATTTTCCTCAATTCAAGGGCAGTTATTTGAGCCATTTTTTATCAACACGCTCTTGCGACCTGTTGGCTATTTGCCATTAAAGTTTGATTGTTCAGTGATCACGCTTCAAAAGTTTGGCAATTTCAAGACTGCTGAATCCCTCTGCAAGACATCTCCACAATTTTTGACTTTTCAGAGTTCGTCAAAATCTCTCTTCTGACCCATTTTGCCAAAGGAAAGGAAGTTGCCTAATAATTAAGCACACCTTATATAGGGTGTTGATGTCATTAGACCACACCCCTCTCATTACAGAGATGCAAATCACCTAATTTACATAATTGGCAGTTGGCTTTCAAGCCTATACAGCTTGGAGTAGGACATGTATAAAAGGATGATGTGATCAAAATACTCATTTGCCTAATAATTCTGCACACAGTGTATAGGCTGTTAAAATTCTTAATTTCGTATATTTTTCCAGGACTTGTTACAGATTCGATACTCTAAAGAAAATGTCACCAATGTTTTTTAATAAAAAAATGTAGTGGTTTTTGGACTGTCCACCAAAAAAAACATTGTTGCAGGAAAACATAAAATGAGTGAAATAGTTACGAAGAGATTGTCCATTTGTCCATAGCAAAGATTGTACATTTTCTTCCTTGGTGTCCTGAATGGTAAAATTTCATCTGTCTATGTCAGGAGCGTCTTTGGAAACAACACGTGGTTACATAGCAGCTGTCCCATTCACCTTAGTGTTCTCGTAAGATGTCAGAAATAAAATGTCCCCTTGTGTCTGAAGAGAGAGGAGCGAGCAAAGGAGCGACCCTCTCCCTTCGTGTAGTCATTATATATATATATTATTGTCCCTTAGATCACGTGGTCTCTATATATGGGATGACACTTACCATACAGAAATAGCATCTGTAATGTCAGTGAAAGTCAATGTACTCGGTACAGAATTGAGTGTAGAATAAATCCATAACCAATAATTAATATTTAACAATTCCCCCTTTTGAGGGTGACAGACATTATTTGGAACCCTCAAAGAGAGAAGTTCATCTTTAGGATAATCAGATTTTCTTTCTTCTTTTTTCTTCTTTGGCAAAATAATTTAATTTCCATAATAATAATAATATCAGATTATTGTTATACACACTCAATAACATAATTATGTGAATTCATGTTATGGTAAGCCGTGACCAATATTCATATAAAATATATATATTATACTTTCCTAAATCGTAGCATCTCCGGTTCAGTTCATCATTGATGTCATCTGGTCTTCATCTTGAGTCTTGTTCTTGATTCTTTTAAAACACAGTCTTTATACGATAATTCCTTTGAAATAACCTGTAGATATTGTGGAGGCTGTGTGTCATGTGTCCATCAAAAGTCCATAATTCAAATGTTGATAAGAAAACAAAGTCCCATAAATGAAGCTTTAATATCTGAGCAGTGTCACCTTTATAGACCTGGACTTACATTTGCTCGCCTTGGATATTTCTGGAATCCTCCATGCCATCTGCACTGATTTTGGGAAAACAGGTGTGACGTCTTTTGGTCAGCAAAGGAAAGGGTTTAAAAATGGACTCTTCCTTGCTAAAGATAGCACCATAACGTCCTTAGTCCCTAATGCACAGGGACTCATGTCAGGGTTGTAGCTTCCTGACAATTACCTTATTGTTCACCAGCTTTCATTAAAGCTTTATAGGTGATAGGAAACCACTGGAACTTGATAAAAACATAATAACACAGTTCATCTCAGCATCAAAGGATCATTGTCCTCTGCCATTGTGGTTGTCAGGTTAGATACTGCAATCGTGGCTGTCAGTGGTGGATACTGCAGTTGTCATTGGTAAATTGAATTGTAATTGACACAGTTCTTTATTACTCAGACATCATATAGCCTTGTTACCTTCTGGGACTTTGGCTTTTTTCTTCTTGCAACTTTTCAAAATTACTTGAATTTAGAAAAAAATATGAAAAGTCTTTATTAACGAAAATTCAATATCTTGCTTGAAGTCTTCATTTCCTATTCTATATAAAATCTGGTAATTTTCCTAACCTATAATATCACAGCGTACCATAGCAATCAGTAATATTCATAAATTATTATCAGAATAGTAATATTGGAATTCATGTTTTAATAGTGAAACAATAATAAATGATAGAACATTTTTAGTCATAGGTGTAATTACCTTTCCAACCCATAGGAGTCAGTGTATTTTTATGTAACAAATGTTTCCTTCTTTATTACTGAAACTTTATTAATGGAATATATTTATTAGACCAATAAAGGTAAGAATGTATAGCCATGAACCAAAATGTGAATATGAGTGAATGAATGAATGAAAATTATTGTATTTACTCAGAATATAAACATTTTCTTTTAATGAAACGATATCTTCACTATATTTAATGAAGCAATATTCTCGTACTATACATTACTTTATTAAATATTGATGTTTCTTGTTGAGATAAAAAATAAAAAATTAAGAATCAAAAATAAGATAAAGGAAAAAAAATTTAAAAAAATGAAAAATAAAAACAAAAATAAGAATAAAAATGAAAATAAGGCCTTTATATGTTTATACAAATGCTGAGTAGTTTGTTCTCAGTAACAATACCTTAATATTTCCATTTTGGATGATTTCATTTTGTCCAACCTTGTGTTACCAAAATATTTTAAAATTATCAATTTGCATGTAATCCCCTTTTGTGTAAAGAAGAGGTGTTGAGAAAGTGATGATGTTATTTTGGATCAAAACATTTCCCCTTTAATACAAAAAAAAAAAAATTTTTTTTAAAATAATTCATTTATCAAAAAACCAAATGAAAAAAGAAATAAATGTTTTATAAATTATTTTGTAACTTCTATATAATTTATACCATATTATTTGTCGAAGATGTGACCATCTATGTAACCATTAAAAAAAAAAAATAAATTGAATAAACAAAAAATTTTCTTTGGGAAAAAAAAAATAATTAAAGTGATTTTTTGATAAATCATTTTGAATGTGTGATTCCACTTATCTATATTAACTAAAAAAATAATTACAAAGGAATATATGTTGATAGATAATATTTTTTATGTTTCTTAATATTCAATAATTGAAAGATTTGTATTATTTCTTTTAAAAACAAGGTTTTTTTTTTCTCGGCCATGAGTTGTGAAACTGCCATACGTCACACATACATTTTCCTTAGAGCTGTCATCCTACATTTTCCTGTCATTCAGACTGGACCATATAATTTACACCACAATCCACTACAAAAGGAGGAATTCGTATTTAACCCCAAATAATTGTATCCTAATTATCAATGCGCATTTAAACTATTAAAATTTAATATTTTAATATTTCTTTGAATATTCCCAAATACATAACAAACTTTGTAAACCATTCTATAGTAGAAGGCTCATAAAAAATTGTTATGAGTTGTTCTATACTTCATACAAGGGTTTGTAATTGTATCCGAACCTGGAACTTAAGATCCTAAAAAAAAAAATTATTTTCACAAGCTACAAGACAGCTTTGAAATGGGGTATTTGGTCCTTTTTTAGAACAGTTTAAATGTCACTTGCGGGAGCGTGGCCTGGCTACACTGAGGAGAGGACGTGCATTGCTTGAGCCCCCTGAGAGACCAGGGCAAATTGACAAGAAGAGGCAGGAGTTTTTGGCTTTATCTGGCCCCTCGGACCTGGGGGAGAAGCCCTTCACTTACCTGGGAAATTTTGATTCGGAGTGCCCCTCTTTACCGCAAGACCGTGAGGCCGGGCGGGCGGTCCCAAGGGAAGAAAAAGGGTGCCATCTTGCTGGCTCGCCCCTCCAGCCCGGTATATAGGCTGGAGGAGAAACTGGTGACCGGGGGAAAGATCGGCCGGATCGCTGAAGAGGAGCGAGCAAGTGAGAGGTGTGGGGGACTGAGGCCCGAGTGGAGGGGTGGTCCGGGGTGTGGGGTGCCGGGGGGGGCCGAGAGGAAGCACACCGCAGTGGCATATCCCTGTTGCAGACGCTCAGAGAGTCGGGGGGCTGAGCTTGGAGAGGTACGCAGCCTTTATATAATCCCCGCCCCCTCTTTTGCTCTCAGGAACGACCCCTTTTTGTTCAGGATAGAGGGAACTCCGGGGATACCCCTGAAATTAGAGAACTATCTCCGTCAATTTTGCCTATTCGCCAATTAAAAAACAGAGGGAAGTTGCAAAGCTTAGGCTTTGGGTAGGACCCATTTAGGAGAATTGGGTAAGAGAGCAAAATCTATAAAAGGGGAAAAAGTGGATTCGGGTCCACTTGCGGCGATCGTGCCTTCGGCTGGCCGCTACCGGCAGAGGCCGCTGTTCATCGGCTCCTGGCAGTGAGCCAAATCTTGTCACTTCTATGGAATTGACTGTCACTGCTGCCTGGCTCCCCTAACATCAATCTCACTGGGAGATCCCCCTTTACATGACGACCGGGTCCTCCACTCGACTTGACTAAGCAATCACAATTTTTTACCGGGTAATTTTTTCCCCGCTTAATTTCTCAGGAGGTAGGGACCTGCAAATGATGGACCTGGTTATTAGCGGACGGTCTACCCCCCACGCTTTTCAAAAAATTAAGCAAGACTTCGGGAGGCGGAGTAAGGATTGGTCGCTTTTTAACGGAATCCCCGTTGGCCTCTATCCATGGTGTCCCTCAATTTATAAGGGAGTATAGAACAATCAGGGGGGGAATACCTGGAAGGGGGGCTTGTGTATCGGGCCTACCCTCCGGCTCCTCGAGGGGCTCCGGCGCGGGGGACCCGTGCGCGTGACAGGGCGAGTGCCAGCTTGCTATATGTTTAACAGGGATACATGCTCAAGAGTTCTAATGTAACACTTCTTAACGAGAATCACTGCTTTCTATCTTTCATTAATTCCTGGTTGGATAAATTTGGGGAAACAATCTAAAGGAGGCCGAGCCTTCCCAAACCAACAAGGTCACCTCGCCAAATCTACCTCGGATACCGTAGCGGGACTTCTCTTCAAGTGAATGCCATCATGGACCGCCTTATGCCCGAAATGACTATGATTTGCCACCTTCAAACTTCAATAGACTCAATAATACACAAGTTAATATCAGGGCATAGTTAGATGAAGTGAACAACGTTCCGATTGGAGGGATTACCAAGGAAATGGCCGAACGTCAGAGGAAAAAGAAAAATAGTCACAAAGCTTCAATCCAAAGTGGCACTTAGAAAACCGATTTGACGCAATAACTTAAAAAACTGAAGGCTATCGGGTCCATTCTTCCTCGATTTGCTAAAATTAACACTGAGTGGTGCGGGAGCCTTGGACATTCAATTAACATCGGATCAATGGCGGTTTAGAGAGAGCTACAGAATAGGCCCGCAAGGGGTAAGGACAAGAAGACCCGAACGGGATATTCAAGGGCCTTGGCTTCCAAGAAAAAATTTGTCTACCAATGCTTACGGAGGAAAGGCATCTATTACGAAGGGCCAAAGTTCTTATGTTTCAGGACTATTCGGCCATGGTGAACCAACATGGGCCTTAACCCCGGTGTGTAAGTTGCTGGGCCGACAAAATATTAGGTTTGGCCTACAATAACCAGCGCTATTGCGCTTCAATCTATTTGGGAAAAACTGGGCTACGACGCCCGGTGAAGGCTCTGGAGATGTCCGGGATATTTCCCAACCACCATGGCAAGTATAGATGACTTATCAGCGACAATACAGAATCATATAAGGCGATGTCAACTGACATCCTTTGGTTTTTGTTGTTTTTTTGCTGTTTTTTCTCTGCTCTAGCGTTGGGATGCGGTTTGGGGGAAATGTTAATGTGACCACAGTTAGGGTTTTATGGGAAGGGAGGTTTTTGGGGGGGGAGTTTCTGCATTCGATTTAAGGTATTCAATATTTAGTGATTCTAATGCCTACCCTCTGAATGGGCAGGAATCCTATTTTTAGTACGGTCTATCGATATAATCCACACTGGAGTGGGTTAATGGCTGATATCAACAAGCAAAAAAATGTTGCTTGACACTTCCTTTGGTGTTTTGGAATGTCAATGGCAGAATTTTCCCCGGCAAGAGGAAAAAATTTTTAAAGATTTACATCAAAAAAAATTTTTTTGTACTTTTGCAGGGACAACCTGGGTGAAGGGCAATCATCCGGGGTTTCTGCAAAAAAATTTTTTTGGGGTTAGTGCAAGGCTTCCTTACTTAAAAAAACAGAGGGGGGTCGCTATTATGATAAACAGGAATATTGACCAGGGAAATAGTGGAGTGTTGAAGATCCTTCAGGGGGGGTTTGTCTGCGTTAAGCTGGTTATAGAGGGGACAACCTACGTGTATAAAAATTTATGCCCAAATTCATCGATCCGTTCTTTTTGGGCCAATGTGCTAAAACAATGCAGGAGGGAACTCCCATATGTTGTGGGGGTGATTTTAAGGGTCACAATACGAAATGGATAATATAACCCTTCAATTCCTCTTAACCTCGCAGGGGGAAACTAATACAACTTTTTAGATCACTTGGGATTGTTTGATGTCTGGGAGTTGAACCCTGTTGAAAGAGACATTATTATTCAAATGTTATAACTCCATGCTAAATTGATTATGGTTGTTGGCCCCTCACTCTTGTAAGAATACACACACCAATATTTGAAGTGTACATCTGTCATGCACCGATAAGTTCAGCC
>JARQOD010005997.1:0-45152 GCA_033576555.1 Oophaga sylvatica | reverse complement strand
TGCAGGGTCTTCTCATGTTATGTATAGCGCTGTCTCATATTCCACTGGATCCCCTCTTAGTATGTATAGCTCCGTCCTTTAGTATATAGGGTCTTCTCATGTTATGTATAGCGCTGTCTCATATTCCACTGGATCCCCTCTTAGTATGTATAGCTCCGTCCTTTAGTATATAGGGTCTTCTCTTGTTATGTATAGCGCTGTTTCATATTCCACAGGATCCCCTCTTATTATGTATAGCTCCATCCTTTAGTATATAGGGTCTTCTCATGTTATGTATAGCGCTGTCTCATATTCCACTAGATCCCCTCTTATTATGTATAGCTCTGTCCCTTAGTATGCAGGGTCTTCTCATGTTATGTATAGCACTGTCTCATATTCCACTAGATCCCCTCTTAGTATGTATAGCGCTGTCTCATATTCCACAGGATCCTCTTATTATGTATAGCTCCGTCCTTTAGTATATAGGGTCTTCTCTTGTTATGTATAGCGCTGTTTCATATTCCACAGGATCCTCTTATTATGTATAGCTCTGTCCTTTAGTATATAGGGTCTTCTCTTGTTATGTATAGCGCTGTCTCATTCCACTGGATCCCCTCTTAGTATGTATAGCTCTGTCCTTTAGTATATAGGGTCTTCTCTTGTTATGTATAGCGCTGTCTCATATTCCACTGGATCCCCTCTTAGTATGTATAGCTCCGTCCTTTAGTATATAGGGTCTTCTCTTGTTATATTTAACGCTGTTTCATATTCCACAGGATCCTCTTATTATGTATAGCCCTGTCCCTTAGTATGCAGGGTCTTCTCATGTTATGTATAGCACTGTCTCATATTCCACTAGATCCCCTCTTATTATGTATAGCTCCGTCCTTTAGTATATAGGGTCTTCTCTTGTTATGTATAGTGCTGTCTCATATTCCACAGGATCCCCTCTTATTATGTATATGTGGAGCCCAGCTGCGACTGGATCCATATCTTCCAGAAGGGTCCACTGAAAGAAGATACCACTAGAGGTCATTATTCACCTTCACACACGTTCATTTATCCCCAAAGACCACCAGAGGGAGCTGTGTAAGACATATAAAAAGAGCTTAACACAGGAAGCTGGGGCTCAGTTCAGTGCAGCCATCTCAGTGGGCTCAGTCAGCTCAGTCTGCAGCAAGGAAGTGCAGAGCTGAGGTTACAGAGGCTGCAGAGCTATTCAGTTCAGAGCAAGTGGAGTCTAGTAAAGAGTGGACAGAGATCACTCCAACCTAGTCAGAGCTGAATCTAGGAGTGCAACTCAGTGAGAAGCATGCCGACGCTTAGAGAGCGGTGAAGAGACAGCCCACCAACTGCCAGTGTGTGATCGTGTGAGGATCCGGGTAGGCCGAAGGCGAGTGGAAACTTAATGAGACAGTGGAGCCTTAATAGCTCACCTCAGCAAGTATTACCGGACACCGGGGTCCGAGCCTATAGGGATCTCCACGACCCATTAGGAGAACACCGGAGTTCCTGGAGGACTACAAGTCCCAGGAGTACCACAGAGCTGATACGTAACAGGATCAGGAGGACGGAGTCCGGCCTGATCAGCCATAAAAGACCCTGTCCTTTCAGAGAGAAGGTCCAATCACAAGGTCAGCCAGGTACAAGACGGAGACTAAGCTAGGCCCAGCTACACGCAGGCCAAGACTTCATTACAAAAAGGCAGAGAACAGGAGGCCACACACCTACCAGTGGAGGAATCTGGATGTGCACCCTTCACCCTACAGCGCTCCGGGAAGTGCCTGCAACATCTTCAGTAAAAGTACTAAAGTGACTTATGTGTGTGTCTCCCTTATTACACCTGACTGCCGGGTCCCCGTCTGTCCTGCATCCCTACACATCTATCTGCCCTGGAGGAATCAGCCTTACTTGTGGAAGGCTTAACATCTAGCTGCACAATATTAACCCTTCAGTGGATCTGCATAGCAGCGCTGGTCATCCTGACCAGATACCACAAGTGGCGTCACGAATCCCCATATCATTATTCAAGTCACCTGTAAATATCCCACATTACAGTGAGCGCCCAGGGCCACGGACCGAGCTGTGCTACCCGTGAACTTCCCCATAGATATCAACGGGCTCGGTGCCGAGTACCCCAAAGCTCAGGCTGTGCGACTCATCTGTCTTGGCGTCACAAACAGGATTTCGTGCCCTGCAGCAACGGAGTAAATTGTGCCCGTTGCTACCGGGTACTGTGTGCCTCAATAAAAGACTGTGTTTTGTATGTGGTGAAGATTTCCCGCCATTTGCCCGCCATTTACAGCGCCACGGCGCAAAAACTAGTGGGCGTACCTGCAAAAGCGCGCTGAGTCCTGGACACGCCCCCAACGCTGACGCGGCGGCAGGTCCTGTGGAGAGCTTCAGTGAATGCTCTGACGTCAGAGCGCCGGCGACGCAGGTCCTTTTACACATCGCTGTGCCCTGCAGTGCTGCAGCCTTCAGAGAAGGTAGGCCACGCTTAACTAGGGGGGCGCAGACATGTCGCAGCAGCAAGCCGACAGCGCGGCCCAGGCCGATGGCCCCAATGACTTACCCACCGGCGCTGCCGCACAGGCTGGAAATGCTGGCCCCTCACCTGGTCCTGTGTCCCCGATAGTACCGCTAACGCTGCCATACATGCCTGGAGCGAAGTGGCTCCCTCAGTACAGCGGCAAGCCAGACACCCTGTCAGGGTTCAAGCGAAAGATATGCAGCATAATGGACATGTACCCTATGACAGAAAAGCAGAGAGCTGCAGTGGTAGTGGGACAATTGACTGGTGCTGCAGAGAGAGAGGTAGAGACTTGGACAGCTGCAGACCAGGAATCAGTGCTTTCAATTTTCTTAAAGCTACAGACTATCTTTGAGGACCGCACTGAAACAGATCTCCGAATGAGGTTTTACCAATGCTCCAGAAACCAGATGACAGCATTAGGGACTACGCCTGCCGACTACAGGGGGCCCTGCGAGCACTTAAACAGGTTAACCCCATAAGTGTCACCAAAGAGAATAAAATGTTAAAAGAACAATTTTTACGGGGACTGAGGTCCCAAGCTGAAAGCAGGACTGTGCACTGGTGGTCCTTGGATCATCCTGATGCTACCTTTGAAGCCCTTAAGGATATGGCTATAAAAGGACTGCGACCCCTGGAAACACCCGAGATGGTAACCCAGTGTCACCCGAGTGAAGCCACCCTAAAGCCAGCAGCATCCACCTTTTCCACGCTGGTTGCGGAAGCCAAAACTCAGGTGGCACCCCCTACTGAGCTGGACTGTCTGCGCTCAGAAGTGCGTCAGCTGACCAAAAACCTGGCCACTGTAATGAGTGCCCTGCAACTGCCGACGGAGGAAGAAGGAAAGATCCTGCTAGCTGACTACCCAGAGGATGTCCCTTGGATGAACCGGAGGAGAAGGAGGACGTCGCCCCACCGGAGGAGGACAACGCCACCTCCAGGAAGGACCCACGACCAGCATCATCCTCGCCGAGAGATCATCAGCTACCGCTGCCACAGAGAAGGTCACCCAGCACGTCGGTGTCCTTTAAACGAGCAAATCCTGGGTCCGAGGGCCAACACCCAGGAATAGACTCCTCAGGCCACCTCAGACTGGAACCGCAGGTTTGTGGGAGGAAGACCATACCTGTCCATCATACTGGACGGGATCGCAATCCCTGCCCTGCTGGACACTGGATCTCAGGTAACCGTCATACCTGATGTTCTCTACAATAGATACTGGTCCAGTGACGGTCTCCAACCCCCAAACCCTGACTTTGCCGTATACGCCTCTAATGGCCTCCCTCTTGACTTACTGGGGGCTAAAAACGTAGATGTAAAAGTGGGGAGAGTGGAGCTAAAAGATCAGGGACTTCTTGTAGTAAAGATTGTTAATGAGGAAAATGGGTTGAATGTGGTTTTAGGCACTAACATTATTAGTAACTGTTTGGAGGAGGTTGTGTTTTTACTCCAACAGCTCGCCGAAGTTGCCAGACCAAAGCAAAAGGGAGTGATCCGGAAGGAGATCCGGACCCTGATGTGCCAGCAGCAAGTGAAACTGACCGGTGGTGAGATTGGTAATGTACGGGTAACAGACCTGAACCCCATTGTGATACCCCCAATGAGTGAAATGCTTATTTGGTGTAGAGCAGCAATAGGTCTGAGAGGACAGAACTACCAAGCAGTAGTAGAGCCTCATTGTTCAGAGCATAGACCTACACTCTTAACTGCCAGAGGGGTAGTGGAGGTACATAATGGGAGGGTGCCAGTGCGTCTTCTCAACTGGGGAGAGGATGAAGTCAAATTTACCACGTTATGCCACTGTTGCTAAGTTACATGCTGTGGATAATAACTCCATTCACACGACGGAGCCCTTAACCTCCCCACAACCAGTGGAGGATAACGGTCCGACCACCCAGGTGGAGGATTGGTGTCAGCAGCTCCATGTCGGGACAGACACCACTCCAGCCCACCAGAAACAAGGAGTATATCGAGTAGTTCAGGAGTATGCACAGGTATTCAGCAAACACCCACTCGACTTTGGGAAAATTAAAGGGGTTCAACATCACATCCCCACAGGCAATCATCCTCCCATTAAAGAACGGTACAGGCCTATACCTCCAGCACACTACCAGAAAGCCAAGGAAATGTTGCGTGACATGAAGGAAGCAGGGGTGATAAGGGATAGTTGTAGTCCCTGGGCAGCACCTCTAGTCCTAGTCAGGAAAAAGGATGGAAGCATGAGAATGTGTGTAGATTACAGACAAGTAAATCGCATTACACATAAAGATGCATACCCATTACCACGCATTGAGGAATCCTTAGCTGCACTAAAGACTGCTAATTACTTTTCCATCCTTGACCTCACTAGTGGGTACTGGCAAGTAGCTGTGGCTGAGGAGGATCGGGAGAAGACGGCTTTCACCACCCCGATGGGACTCTGTGAGTTCGACAGGATGCCGTTTGGACTCAGCAGTGCCCCTGGAACGTTCCAGAGAGTGATGGAGAGCTGCCTGGGACATCTCAACTTTGAAACTGTGTTGCTGTACCTGGACGACGTAATTGTGTACTCCAAGACGTATGAAGATCACTTGAAGCACCTGGCGGAGGTATTCGAATCACTGTCCAAGTATGGGATGAAACTGAAGCCTTCAAAGTGCCATCTGCTCAAACAGAAGGTACAGTATCTGGGACATATTGTCAGCTCAGAAGGAGTAGCGCCAGACCCTGAGAAGATCACCGCCATCCAGAAATGGCCGGAGCCGAAAAATCTCAAGGCGGTGCGACAGTTCCTGGGACTGACAGGATACTACCGGAGGTTTGTGAAGGATTACACCAAGAAAGCAGCGCCTCTGCAAGACCTCCTGGTGGGACAGTCCCTCAAGAGCAGAAATTCTCCATTCCATTGGGGTAAAGAACAGGCTGAGGCATTCAAGGAAATGAAGGAGATCCTGACAGGTGATGAGATCCTAGCTTACCCTGACTACAGCCAGCTGTTATTGCTGTATACTGATGCCAGCAATGAAGGATTGGGAGCTGTCCTCAGTCAGAAGCAAAATGGCCTGGAGAAAGTCATCGCCTATGCAAGCAGGAAGCTCCGCCCGACCGAGAGGAACCCAGAGAACTATAGCAGCTTCAAGTTGGAGTTCCTGGCACTGGTCTGGGCCATCACGGAGAGGTTTAAGCACTACTTAGCCTCCAACAAGTTCACTGCCTACACTGATAATAACCCCTTGACGCATCTTGAAACAGCTAAGCTGGGAGCCATGGAACAACGCTGGATGGCTCGGCTGTCAAACTACCAATTCACAATCAAGTACCGAGCGGGCTGCAAGAATGCCAACGCTGATGCCCTATCCAGGATGCCTTATGAATCGGACACAGAAGAAGAAGTGGATGATCTGGAAGAGATTGAACTACCTGCCTTTCACAAGAATGGGATGATCCACGAGCAACAAGCTTGCAGGAGGTCGCGTGGTAAGACGTTAAATCCTTTACCTCACCACAGCTGGAAGGAAACTCAGGACAGCGATCCAGTTGTCAGCCGAATCAAGGAGCTGATAACTCAAGAAGGTTCCTCCTTGGAGAAGGATGCGCCTCTACAAGCAAAACAGCTGTGGAATGAGAGAAGCCGGTTGTTCATCTACCGTGAGAAGCTGTGCCGGAGGTACGTCAACCCAAGGACCCATGAGATGGTATGGCAGATAGTAGTCCCCAGAGCAGACATCCAGATGGTGTTGGAAGCCTACCACGATCAAGCGGGACACTTTGGCTGGAAGAAGCTGGAGACCCTGTTGAAGTGTCGTTTCTATTGGGTGGGAATGCGCAGCTCCATCGAGAGGTGGTGCCAGAACTGTGGACCCTGTGGCCTCAGAAGAAAAGACTACAGCAGTCAGAAGGCACCCCTGCAACCCATCAAGACGACTCGTCCCTTGGAGATCGTGGCCCTGGACCATGTCAAGTTGTCACCCAGCCGGTCAGGATATTCCTATGCCCTGACTATGGTGGATCACTACTCCAGGTTCCTGGTGGTCGCCCCTGTCAAAGATCTGACGGCAGAGACAGCAGCAAAGACGTTCCAAGCGTATTTCTGCAGACCACACGGATATCCTGAGCAGGTGCTAACTGACCAAGGCCCAGCCTTCGAGGCCGAATTGTTCAAAGAGTTCTGTCACTTGTACGGGTGTAAGAAGATAAGAACCACACCGTACCACCCCCAAACCAATGGTCTCTGTGAGAAGATGAATCACATCGTCATTGACCTGCTGAAGACTGTACCACTTAAAGAGAGAAATCGGTGGCCAGACCTACTACCTGACCTGGTAGATCTGTACAATCACATACCTGTGAGTTCCACCAATTGCACCCCAGCTTATCTCATGCGGGCAAGACCAGGAAAGCTGCCCATGGATCTGGAGCTTGGTGTTGTAGAACCAGAAGCAGATATGACTACTGAAGACTGGGACACAAACAGACAGGAACAGTACAGAAAAGTACAGGCCTGCGTTGAAGATAGTCTCAATAGAGTAAGGGATAAACAAGAAGATCGCTACAACAAAAGTGCGCCAGCTGAACCTTTCGCACCTGGTCAAGTCGTGCTGAAAAGAAAGAGGAGGATACACAAACTCTACGATCAATGGGAAAGAGAGCCCTACATCGTACAGAATTCAAGGTTTGACAACAAGAAAACGTGCATAATAAGCAAGGATGGAGGAAGAACAACTACCACTGTATCCAGAGATCACCTAAAGTTGTGTCCGGATCCGTTAAAGCTTCAAGAGGAAGAACCTGTTGTCAATCAGAAAGAGCGTGATGAAGCAGTCATACATACAGACTTAGGAGATTTCCCCGCGGATTGGCCCAGAATTGGAGAAGCCTTAATCGTTCCCGTGCTTCAATTCTAACAACCACAAGGAGAGCCTCTACATTCAGTTGCACCAGTTGTTGCAGTAGAGTCAGTTCCAGAGGAACCTGCTCCAGCAGAACCCCAAGAAGCAGAACCCCAAGAAGCGGAATCCCAAGAAGTTGAATCTCAGGAAGAAGGATCCCCTGCAGAAGTCGAGCCAGTTCACCCAGCTCACAGTGTGCTTGCCAGTCCACTAGAGAGGTTAAGGCAATTCTATAATTCACTTTCATGCAGAACAAACAGGAAACTGCTACCTCACAGGTCACTGTACCACGCAGGTCAGAACGTAGCACAAAAGGACACATCCCTGCAAGGTTTAGAGATTAGCTCAACCCTTGGCAAATGTAAATAATTGTTTAAAGTCACTGTACATAAATGTATATATTTTTGCTTATAATATGCTTTATTATACCGTTATTTATTAATCTGTTTTCCTTTTGATATTGAAACAAGTGAATGGACATTATTTTTACTTGTTTTCTCTACCCCTTTTTGAGCATCCTTTTCCAAAAGAGACTGGGACTTTTTATGGTTGCTCAATTCCTCAACCCCTCATTGTGCTAATGTACATAGTTGTTCATTTACCGTTATGCAACAGTTCAAGAGTGCCTTACCTCCTGTAAAGGAAGAGTTATTTATACAATGTTAATTGTTCTTTGTTTTTGTATTTCAGCCCCGGAGTGCTGAGTTCTACTAGGGGGGAATGTGGAGCCCAGCTGCGACTGGATCCATATCTTCCAGAAGGGTGAACTGAAAGAAGATACCACTAGAGGTCATTATTCACCTTCACCCACGTTCATTTATCCCCAAAGACCACCAGAGGGAGCTGTGTAAGACATATAAAAAGAGCTTAACACAGGAAGCTGGGGCTCAGTTCAGTGCAGCCATCTCAGTGGGCTCAGTCAGCTCAGTCTGCAGCAAGGAAGTGCAGAGCTGAGGTTACAGAGGCTGCAGAGCTATTCAGTTCAGAGCAAGTGGAGTCTAGTAAAGAGTGGACAGAGATCACTCCAGCCTAGTCAGAGCTGAATCTAGGAGTGCAACTCAGTGAGAAGCGTGCCGACGCTTAGAGAGCGGTGAAGAGGCAGCCCACCAACTGCCAGTGAGTGATCGTGTGAGGATCCGGGTAGGCCGAAGGCGAGTGGAAACTTAATGAGACAGTGGAGCCTTAATAGCTCACCTCAGCAAGTATTACCGGACACCGGGGTCCGAGCCTATAGGGATCTCCACGACCCATTAGGAGAACACCGGAGTTCCTGGAGGACTACAAGTCCCAGGAGTACCACAGAGCTGATACGTAACAGGATCAGGAGGACGGAGTCCGGCCTGATCAGCCATAAAAGACCCTGTCCTTTCAGAGAGAAGGTCCAATCACAAGGTCAGCCAGGTACAAGACGGAGACTAAGCTAGGCCCAGCTACACGCAGGCCAAGACTTCATTACAAAAAGGCAGAGAACAGGAGGCCACACACCTACCAGTGGAGGAATCTGGATGTGCACCCTTCACCCTACAGCGCTCCGGGAAGTGCCTGCAACATCTTCAGTAAAGGTACTAAAGTGACTTATGTGTGTGTCTCCCTTATTACCCCTGACTGCCGGGTCCCCGTCTGTCCTGCATCCCTACACATCTATCTGCCCTGGAGGAATCAGCTTTACTTGTGGAAGGCTTAACATCTAGCTGCACAATATTAACCCTTCAGTGGATCTGCATAGCAGCGCTGGTCATCCTGACCAGGCACCACAAGTGGCGTCACGAATCCCCATATCATTATTCAAGTCACCTGTAAATATCCCACATTACAGTGAGCGCCCAGGGCCACGGACCGAGCTGTGCTACCCGTGACATTCCCCATAGATATCAACGGGCTCGGTGCCGAGTACCCCAAAGCTCTGGCTGTGCGACTCATATAGCTCCGTCCTTTAGTATATAGGGTCTTCTCTTGCTATGTATAGCGCTGTCTCATATTCCACTGGATCCCCTCTAAGTATGTATAGCTCTGTCCTTTAGTATATAGGGTCTTCTCATGTTATGTATAGCACTGTCTCATATTCCACTGGATCCCGTCTTAGTATGTATAGCTCCGTCCTTTAGTATATAGGGTCTTCTCTTGCTATGTATAGCACTGTCTCATATTCTACTGGATCCCGTCTTAGTATGTATAGCTCCGTCCTTTAGTATGTAGGGTCTTCTCTTGTTATGTATAGCGCTGTTTCATATTCCACAGGATCCTCTTATTATGTATAGCTCAGTCCCTTAGTATGTAGGGTCTTCTCTTGTTATGTATAGCGCTGTCTCTTATTTCACAGGATCCTCTCTTATTATGTATAGCCCTGTCCCTTAGTATGCAGGGTCTTCTCATGTTATGTATAGCACTGTCTCATATTCCACTGGATCCCCACTTAGTATGTATAGCTCCCTTCTTTAGTATATAGGGTCTTCTCTTGTTATGTATAGCACTGTCTCTTATTCCACAGGATCCTCTCTTAATATGTCTGGCGTGTCTGCCGTACCACACCGTGTCAATCTTTTTAATACAAATTATTGTAATTTATTTTTTACTTTTTCCTGGGATAAAGAGTAAATATCTGTCACAGGGAAACCACGACAGAGTGGGGTCAGACGATCGCAACGTCTGAGGACACTTACACCTCGGTAGTTAGAACTGATTCACCGTCCTATTATCAGTTCTGACTTTCTCTGCTCTGGTGCTGCAAGGGTTAAACTGCTCAGTTGGACTTCTGGAGTCCTCTGTCTTGGGTGATATCAGCTATTCTGAGTTGGCTCCCACAGGAAAAAACCCTCCTCCTTGGTTCTGACTTTGCCAGTGATAGCTTTACCACTTCCTGGTTTGGAGTCATTGGAGTGTTCTGAGATTGTAGAAGGCGATTGGAGTTGTATTCAGGAGATTTGTGCTTGGATTTGGTTTGTGTGATTCCTCCTAATCCTCTTATCATTTTTTTCCCACCTATTCCTTCCTTGTTTTCCACTTGGTTGTTTTGTAAGTGTATTTGTATGATTGTAGTTTTCTTTTATACCTGTCTGTTTACCCCTGTCTGTCTGGTTTGTGTTATTCCATACACTTCTGCCTGATTGGAGGAGGGAACAGCTAAGTGGTATTATAGGAGCATAGCAGGTACGAGACTCCGGTGTCTCCACCATCAGGAGTAATCTAGGGGACATGGATAGCCTAGGGTTCCCCTAGCTCAAGGGGTAGAGTAGATGCCCATTGTCCCTGGCAATAACGTGACAGTATCCTTCCTAGATTTAACTTTGAAGGCTGATACACATAATTTAATTGCATACTTATCACACAAAAATTTCTGATAATATTATTCTAAGAGCAGATTCCTGTCACCCCAGACACACTAAATTAGGTATTCCCTTGGGTGAGATTATTTGTGCAAAAAGAAATTGCTCAGAAAAAGAGCAATATAGCAAAGAGAGAAATATCATTTATATTAGACTTCAAACACAAGGTTATAAAAAAAAATGGGCACTGGATAGAGCTACTAAAATGGTAGATAAAAAAAAATCACATTATAATTTGTTAATCAAACATTCCGAGAATATAACATTGGTTAAACCTGTATCCAATGATTATAGTCAAATTAACCCCTTAACCCCCAAGGGTGGTTTGCACGTTAATGACCGGGCCAATTTTTACAATTCTGACCACTGTCTCTTTATGAGGCTATAACTCTGGAGCTTCCATGGATCTTGGCGATTCTGAGAATGTTTTCTCGTGATATATTGTACTTTATGATAGTGGTAAAATTTCTTCCATATAACTTGCGGTTATTTATGAAAAAAATGGAAATATGGCGAAAATTTGGAAAATTTTGCATTTTCAAACTTTGAATTTTTATTGCCTTAAAAAAGAGAGATACAGTACAGACCAAAAGTTTGGACACACCTCATTCAAAGATTTTTCTGCCACCTTTTGCTTTGATTACTGCTTTGCACACTCTTGGCATTCTCTTGATGAGCTTCAAGAGGTAGTCACCGGAAATGGTCTTCCAACAGTCTTGAAGGAGTTCCCAGAGATGCTTAGCACTTGTTGGCCCTTTTGCCTTCACTCTGCAGTCCAGCTCACCCCAAACCATCTCGATTGGGTTCAGGTGTGGTGACTGTAGAGGCCAGGTCATCTGGCGTAGCACCCCATCACTCTCCTTCTTGGTCAAATAGCCCTTACACAGTCTGGAGGTGTGTTTGGGGTCATTGTCCTGTTGAAAAATAAATGATGGTCCAACTAAACGCAAACTGGATGGAATAGCATGCTGCTGCAAGATGCTGTGGTAGCCATGCTGGTTCAGTATGCCTTCAATTTTGAATAAATCCCCAACAGTGTCACCAGCAAAGCACCCCCACACATCACACCACCTCCTCCATGCTTCACAGTGGGAACCAGGCATGTAGAGTCCATTCGTTCACCTTTTCTGCGTCGCACAAAGACACGGTGGTTGGAACTAAAGATCTCAAATTTGGACTCATCAGACCAAAGCACAGATTTCCACTGGTCTAATGTTCATTCCTTGTGTTCTTTAGCCCAAACAAGTCTCTTCTGCTTGTTGCCTGTCCTTAGCAGTGGTTTCCTAGCAGCTATTTTACCATGAAGGCCTGCTGCACAAATTCTCCTCCTAACAGTTGTTGTAGAGATGTGTCTGCTGCTAGAACTCTGTGTGGCATTGACCTGGTCTCTAATCTGAGCTGCTGTAAACCTGCGATTTCTGAGGCTGGTGACTCGGATAATGTTAAAAATGCTTAATTTTGTATATTTTTCAAGGACTTGTAAGGCTACTTTCACACATCAGGCTTTTTGAATCAGGCATGATCCGTCTTATGCCTGATAGGACGGATCCGGCGCTGATTTTAAAAAACTGATGGAACTGATCAGGTTTTTCGCCTGATCCGGCCTGACCTTTTGAACCCGGATACAGACATCAATGTCCGGAGAGAGAGAGAGAGAGAGAGAGAGACCTTGGACTCCAGATCACTTTTCTGACGGATTTGTCAAAAATCTGGTCCGGCTTCATAGGTTTGCATTGTTTCCGGCCGCCTGAAGTGCCGATTCAGGCACTGTCAGGTGCCTCCGGAAAAATAAAAAAAAGTTACAAAAACCGTCTTGTCCGGCCGCCGGAATGTACAATTCCGACGGATCCGGCCAAAAACGGATGCAACGCAGTGACATCAGGCGCGATCCGGCGCTAATGTAAGTCAATGCTAAAAAAACGCATCCGTTACCGGATCCGTTTTTTTAGAAACACGCCGGATCGCGCCTGATTCAAAAAGCCTGATGTGTGAAAGAGGCCTTACCAGATGCGATACTCTAAAGAAAACGTCACGTTTCTTATAAAAAAAATGTAGTGGTTTATTGGACTGTTCATCAAAAAAACATCATTACAGGAAAACATAAAATTAGTGAAATAGTTACGAAGAGATTGTCCATTTGTCCATAGCAAACCTTGTACACATCTTTCCTTGGTGTCCTGAATGGTAAAAATGACATTCTGTCTTTGTCAGGAGCGTCTCAGGGAAGCAACAGGTGGTTACATGGCAGCTGTTCATTCATCGTAGTCAGAGTAAAGTGTCTGTAGAGAGAGCAAGAGAGCAAGCCCCCCTTCGTGTAGTCATTATATATATGTCCCTTAGATCATGTGGTCTCTGTATATGGAGATGACACTTTACCATACAGAAATAGCATCTGTAATGTCAGTGAACGTTAATGTGCTTGGTACAGAATTGAGTGTATAAAGAATAAATCCTTAACCAATAATTAATATTTAACAGATAAACTTATCCTCAGAAGCAGAGGTGACTCTTGGTCTTCCTTTCCTGGGGTGGTCCTCATGTGAGCCAGTTTCTTTGTAGCGCTTGATGGTTTTTGCAACTGCACTTGGGGACACACTTTCAAATTTTTCCCAATTTTTCGAACTGACTGATCTTCATTTCTTAAAGTAATGATGGCCACTCGTTTTTCTTTACTTTGCTGCTTTTTTCTTGCCATAATACAAATTCTAACAGTGTATTCAGTAGGACTATCAGCTGTGTATCCACCAGACTTCTGCACAACACAACTGATGGTCCCAACCCCATTTATAAGGCCAGAAATCCCACTTATTAAACCTGACAGGGCACACCTGTGAAGTGAAAACCATTCCCAGTGACTACCTCTTGAAGCTCATCAAGAGAATGCCAAGAGTGTGCAAAGCAGTCATCAAAGCAAAAGGTGGCTAATTGAAGAACCTAGAATATAAGACATATTTTCAGTTGTTTCACACTTTTTTGTTAAGTGTAATGTATAATTCCACATGTGAATTCATAGTTTTGATGCCTTCAGTGTGAATGTACAATTTTCATAGTCATGAAAATACAGAAAAACCTTTGAATGAGAAGGTGTGTCCAAACTTTTGGTCTGTACTGTATGTCACACAAAATAGTTACTATATAACATTTCCCACATGTCTACTTTACATCAGCACAATTTTGGAACCAAAATTTTTTTTTGTTAGGAAATTATAAGGGTTAAAAGTTGACCAGCGATTTCTCATTTTTATAACAAATTATACAAAACCATTTTTTTTAGGGATCACCTCACATTTGAAGTCACTTTGAGGGGTCTATATGGCAGAAAATACCCAAAAGTGACACCATTCTAAAATCTGCACCCCTCAAGGTACTCAAAACCACATTCAAAAAGTTTATTAATCCTTCAGGTGCTTCACAGGAGCTAAAGCAACGTGGAAGGAAAAAATGAACATTTAACTTTTTAGTCATAAAAATTATATTTTACAAACAATTTTTTTTATTTTAACAAGGGTAAAAGGAGAAAATGGACAGAAAAAGCTGTTGTGCAATTTCTCCTGAGTACGCCGATACCCCATATGTGGGGGAAAACCACTGTCTGGGCACACGGCAGGGCTTGGAAGGGAAGGAGCGCCGTTTGACTTTTTGAAACCAAAATTGGCTGGAATTGAGATTGGACGCCATGTCGCGTTTGGAGAGCCCCTGATGTGCCTAAACAGTGGAAACCCCCCACAAGTGACATCATTTTGGAAACTAGACCCCCTAAGGAACTTATCTAGATCTGTGGTGAGCACTTTGAACCCCCAAGTGTTTCACTAAAGTTTATAATGCCTGGGTGTGAAAAAAAAAAAAATCCACAAAAATGATTTTTTAGTCCCCAATTTTTGATTTTTCCCAAGTAAATTGGACCTCAAAAGTTGTCCAATTTGTCCTGAGTACGCTGATACCCCATATGTGGGGTGAAAATACTGTTTGGGCGCACAGCAGGGCTCGGAAAGGAAGTAATGACATTTTGGAATGCAGACTTTGATGGGTGTCATGTTCAGTTTGCAGAGTCCCTGATGTGCCTAAACAGTGGAAACCCCCCACAGGTGACCCCATTTTGGAAACTAGACCCCCTAAGGAACTTATATAGATCTGTGGTGAGCATTTTTAACCCCCAAGTGCTTCACACAAGTTTATAATGGCCGTGTTAGAACCCTCTTGTTAGATTTTGTTTCAGTTTGCTGGTCACATGACCTTTTTTCCCTATTTAGTCTGGCTCCGCCCTTCTGGCTTTGCTGGACTTCATTGTATTATCTACTCTTAAGCTAGCTGGGTGCTTAGGTGCCTTACTCTGTCAGTTTTGCTTAATCTTAGGATCTCGTAGTAATTTGTTTTCTGTTTAATTTTCCCTGCTACAATTTCTGTTAGGAGGTGTCCACCTTTTCTCCCAGTCCCTAGATCTTGTAGGGATTCCTCCCTCGCAACTATAGGTCTTCGTTCAGACTAGCTGAGGACTTTAGCGGGTCTGGTCGCAGGATCAGGTTCCCCGTTACATCGTAGGGATCAAGCTCAGTTTTATTGAAGGGACAGAGTTCCCATCTTTCCTTAGTGCTTGTAGCAGTTCATAACAGTAAGTCCAGCCAAGAAATTTAAAAAAAAAAAAAAAATCTCTAAGGAAAGATTTTCTGTTTTCATCATGGTGTCGGTTCGGGATTTGGCTGAACGCCTGCAGGGTCTCTCTCTGGAGGTGGCTGAAATCCAGCAACACGTGAGTAGTTGTTCTGGAGCACATTTCGTGGAGCCAAAGGTACGTTTGCCTGATTTATTTTTTGGTGAACAACAAGATTTTTTTTCTTTTAAAAATGCTTGCTTGTTGTATTTTCGTTTGAGACCCAGATCCTCTGGTGACGAATCACAGCGCATAGGGTTTATAATGTCACTTTTGCGCAAAGAACCTCAGGACTGGGCCTTTTCTCTGCAGCTTGGATCAGTGGATGGTTTTTTTTCTGATTTGGGGTTGTTGTATGACGATCCGGATCGTGTTTCATCAGCTGAGACAGAGTTGAGACGTTTGAGACAGGGATCGGGTAATGTGGAAAAATATTGTACTCACTTCCGTAGGTGGTCCACCCAGGTGGGCTGGAACGATTCAGCTTTGAAAAGTTTATTTCTTGCAGGATTAAGTGAAAGGGTTAAAGATTTGCTGATTGCTTATCCTATACCTGGTAACTTGCAAGAGGCTATGCAATTGGCCATACGGGTGGATAGGAGACTGCGTGCAAGGGTTAATGAGAGTAAGTCTGCTTTGTCAGCTCCAGGTTTGAAGAAGGAATGTACTGACATTGCAGAGCCGATGGAAATTGGAGCAATGACACCTCACTCTCGGGAAAAAGAACGCAGATTTGCTCAAGGTTTGTGTTTCTACTGTGGTAAATCTGAGCATTTCATTAAGAACTGTGCGCTTCGAATGAATAAAGAAAAAAAAAAAAATGAGGTCAGTGTCGCCCGCATAACTTGTTTAAACAATAAAGGTGTCTTTCTTTCTGCTACCACTGCTGGTGAGGAGGAATTAAAGGAGTTTCGGGTATTTGTGGATTGTGGTTCAACTCTCAATGTGATTGATGGGAAATTTTTGGAAAAACTAAAATTAAAACCCAAACTTCTGTCTTCTCCTATTAATGTGGTGTCTGTGGATGGCTCTCCCTTGAAAAATGTTACTCACCATATCTGTGAATTTCCTCTTACTATTAATGGTGTTCATCAAGAGAATTTGGATTTGGTAGTTTTGAATAATTTGCCCTCACTGGTGATTTTGGGGTTACCCTGGTTAAAATTGCACAATCCGGTACTGGATTGGTCTACCAATGAAATTAAGTCCTGGAGTCCTAAGTGTTATGACAAGTGTTGTAACGGGCGTATTGCTGCTGTAGTTAAGGGGGAGTTACCTGTACCTATTCAGGATTTTTGGAAAGTTTTTTCTGATAAGGAATCGCAGGTATTGCCTCCTCATAGAGATTATGATTGTGCAATTGAATTTGTCCCTGGAGCGACTCTTCCTAAAAGTGGTTTATTTAATTTGACTATTCCTGAGAGAAAGGCTTTGGAGGAATACATACAGACAAGCTTGGCCGCCGGTCACATTAGGCCTTCCAAATCTCCTGTGGCGGTTGGATTTTTTTTTGTTAAAAAAAAGGACGGCGGTTTACGGCCTTGTCTAGACTTTCGTGAGATTAATAAGATTACTGTACGCAATCCTTACCCACTGCCATTGATTCCTGATTTGTTTAATCAGTTAGTGGGGGCCAAGTGGTTCTCGAAAATTGATCTTCGAGGGGCATACAATTTCTTGCGCATGAAGGAGGGGGATGAATGGAAGACTGCGTTTAACACTCCACTGGGTCAGTTTGAGAATCTGGTCATGCCTTTTGGACTTTCCAGTGCTCCGGCATTTTTTCAGAATCTTATTAATGATATCCTTAGACCTTTGATCGGCAGAAGTGTGGTTGTGTATTTGGATGACATTTTGATTTATTCACCGGATTTGGAGTCTCATTGGAGGAGTGTGCGTGAAGTATTACAGTTACTGAGTGATAATTCACTTTTTGCCAAACTAGAAAAATGTGAGTTCGCTGTACAGAGACTTAGTTTTTTTGGGCTACATTGTCTCCAGTGAAGGTTTTGAGATGGACCCTGTGAAAGTGCAAGCTGTGCAGGATTGGCTTAGACCTATTGGTGTGAAATCAATACAGAGGTTTTTGGGGTTCGCCAATTATTATAGAAAATTCATAAAAAAAATTTCTGTGATTGCCAAACCTCTGACCGATCTCACCAGGAAAGGTGCTGATGCGGTTCAGTGGACTACTGAGGCCATTGAGGCTTTTGTGTTGCTAAAGGAGAGGTTCAGCTCTGCTCCCATCCTTACGCAGCCTGATGTGACTAAACCATTTTTGGTTGAGGTTGATGCTTCTTCTGTGGGGGTCGGCGCGGTGTTGTCTCAGGAAAAGACGGATGGAGTACATCCCTGTGCTTTTTTTTCAAAGAAATTTTCTGAGTCTGAACTAAATTATGATATCGGTAATCGGGAATTGTTGGCAATTAAACTCGCATTTGAACACTGGCGTCATTTTTTGGAGGGAGCGGAATTTCCCGTTCAAGTCTTCACCGATCATAAAAATCTGATCTACCTTGATGCTGCCAAACGCTTGAATGCCCGTCAGGTTAGGTGGGCACTGTTTTTCTCACGCTTTAATTTTACCGTTACTTACATCCCAGGTACTAAAAATGTTAAAGCTGATGCTTTGCCTCGCAGCTTTTCTCCTATGGTGGGTACTAAGGAGGAGGAAAACATTTTGCAAGAGGGGGTTGTTATTGCGGTTTTGGACTCCGTGTTGGAAGATGAGATTCTTAAAGCACAGGAGAATGCCCCATCTAACATGCCGCATGGGAGGTTGTTTGTGCCTGGTACCCTGAGGAGAGATTTGTTTGTTGAATGTCATGACTCTCGGTTGGCAGGTCATCCTGGAATCTCTGAGACCAAGAGACTTGTGGGTCGCAGCTTTTGGTGGCCTGGATGGCAGAAGGAAGTCATTAAGTGGGTGCGTCAATGCACTGTGTGTGCTAGATCTAAGTCTTCTCATACTCCTGCTGCAGGGTTGCTATGCCCTCTGGAGGTCCCTAGTGCACCTTGGACACATTTGGCTATGGACTTTATTACTGACCTTCCCCCCTCTGAGGGTTTCACTGTCATCTGGGTGGTCGTGGACCGTTTTAGCAAGATGTGTCACTTGGTTCCTTTCATCAAACTGCCACGCGCTAAGACTCTCGCTAAGGCCTTTGTCAAGGAAATAGTCAGACTACATGGTGTTCCTACTGACATTGTTTCTGATAGGGGACCTCAGTTTGTGGCTCGTTTTTGGCGCGCTTTTTGTGACAGGTTGGGAGTTCATTTGTCGTTTTCATCCGGATATCATCCTGAGTCTAATGGCCAGACAGAAAGGAAAAAACAGGATGTTGAGCAGTTCTTGCGTTGTTTTGTGACTGATAATCAAGAGGGGTGGTCTGAGTTTCTGCCACTTGCTGAGTTTGCTCTTAACAACCATACATCCGCTTCTGCTGGTTGTTCGCCTTTTTTTTGTTGTACTGGGAGACATCCGTCGTTTGGGTCATTTTCCAAGTTAGGATCGGCTGTACCTGAAGAGGAGAATTTTTCTGGTGTTTTGGAGAGAGTTTGGACTGATGTGCGTGGTAATCTTCAGGAGGCTAACAAAAGATCCAAAGTGTATTTTGATAGAAAACGACAAGAGGTTTTGTTTGCTATTGGTGACATGGTCTGGTTGTCCTCTAAGAATCTGCGCTTGAGGATTCCGTCTAAGAAATTGGGTCCCAAGTTTGTAGGGCCCTTTAAGGTGCTTCAGGTTATTAACCAATCTGCTGTTAAGTTGGAGCTTCCCACCTCCTGGAAGATTAATCCGGTGTTTCATGTTTCTCTCTTGAAAAAAGCTGAGGTCTCAGATGGAGACGTCTCGACCACTGTTCCCCTGGTGGTGGAGGACGGGCAATATGAGATTTCCCGCATCCTAAATTCTAGACGGTATAGAGGGGGTTTGCAGTACCTCGTCGCTTGGAAGGGTTATGGACCCGAGGATAACTCATGGGTGAGGGCGGATGATGTTTCTGCGTCTAGACTTGTCAGAGCGTTTCACAAGAGGTTTCCGGATAAGCCTAAGTCCTAGGGGATCCGGAGGATCCTCTTAGAAGGGAGGGTACTCTTAGAACCCTCTTGTTAGATTTTGTTTCAGTTTGCTGGTCACATGACCTTTTTTCCCTATTTAGTCTGGCTCCGCCCTTCTGGCTTTGCTGGACTTCATTGTATTATCTACTCTTAAGCTAGCCGGGTGCTTAGGTGCCTTACTCTGTCAGTTTTGCTTAATCTTAGGATCTCGTAGTAATTTGTTTTCTGTTTAATTTTCCCTGCTACAATTTCTGTTAGGAGGTGTCCACCTTTTCTCCCAGTCCCTAGATCTTGTAGGGATTCCTCCCTCGCAACTATAGGTCTTCGTTCAGACTAGCTGAGGACTTTAGCGGGTCTGGTCGAAGGATCAGGTTCCCCGTTACATCGTAGGGATCAAGCTCAGTTTTATTGTAGGGACAGAGTTCCCATCTTTCCTTAGTGCTTGTAGCAGTTCATAACAGGCCGGGCATGAAAATAAAAAATCCTATTTTTTTCCCACAAAAATTATATTTAAGTCACCCATCTTTTATTTTCCCAAGGGTAACAGGAGAAATTGGATCCTAAAAGTTGTTGTCCAATTTGTCCTGAGTACCCTGATACCCCATGTGTGGGGGGGAACCACTGTTTGGGCGCACGGCAGAGCTTGGAAGGGGAGGAGCGCCATTTGACTTTTTCAAACCAAAATTGGCTGGAATCGAGATTGGATGCCATGTCTCATTTGGATAGCCCCTGATGTGCCTAAACAGTGGGAACTCCCACGAGTGACCCCATTTCAGAAACTAGACCCCCTAAGGAACTTATCTAGGTCTGTGGTGAGCACTTTGAACCCCCAAGAGCTTCACACAAGTTTATAAGGTAGAGTCGTAAAATTAAAAAATCATATTTTTTCCACAAAAATTATCTTTTCACCCCAATTTTTATTTTTTATTTTCCCAAGGGTAACAAGACCTCAAAAGTTATTGTGCAATTTGTCCTGAGTATACTGATACCCAATATGTGGCGGTAAACCACTGTTTGGGTGCATGGCAGAGCTCAGAAGGGAAGGAGGCAGTTTGACTTTTTCAACGCAGAATTGGCTGGACGCCATGTCGTGTTTGGAGAGCACCTGATGCGCCTAAACAGAGGAAACCCCCCACAAGTGACACAATTTTGGAAACTAGAACCCCTAAGGAACTTATCTAGATCTGTTGTGAGCATGTTCAACCCCCAAGTGTTTCACTAAAGTTTATAATGCCTGGGTGTGAAAAAAAAAAATTCCACAAAAATGATTTTTTAGTCCCCAATTTTTGATTTTTCACAAAGAAATTGGACCCCAAACGTTGTTGTTCAATATGTCCTGAGTACGCTGATACCCAATATGTGGGGGGAAATACTGTTTGGGAGCACGGCAGGGCTCCGAAAGGAAGTAATGACATTTTGGAATGCAGACTTTGATGGGTGTCATGTTCAGTTTGCAGAGCCCCTGATGTGCCTAAACAGTGGAAACCCCCCCACAAGTGACCACATTTTGGAAACTAGACCCCCTAAGGAACTTATCTAAATCTGTGGTGAGCACTTTGAACCCCCAAGTGCTTCACACAAGTTTATAATGACCGGGCATGAAAATAAAAAAGCCTATCTTTTTCCCACAAAAATGATCTTTTAGTCACCAATTTTTAATTTTCCCAAGGGTAACGGGAGAAATTGGACCCCAAAATTTGTTCTCCAATTTGTCCTGAGTACGCTAATACCCTACATGTGGGAGAAAACTACTGTATGGGCGCACATCGGGGCTCGGCATAGAAGTAGTGACGTTTAGTAATGCAGACTTTGATGGAATGGTCTGTGGGTGTCATGTCACGTTTGGAGAGCACCTGATGTGCCTAAACAGTGGAATCCCCCAATTCCAACTCCAACCCTAACCCCAACACACACCTAACCCTAATCCCAACCCTAATCATAACCCTAACCACAAACCTAACCGTAACACACTCCTAACCCTAATCCCAACCCTAACCCTAACTTTAGCCCCAACAGTAACCCTAACCCTAATGAAAAAATGGAAATAAATGCATTTGTTTTATTTTTATTATTTTTCCCTAACTAAGGGGGTGATAAAGGGGGGTTTGATTTACTATTTATAGCGGGTTTTTATGATTGGCAGCTGTCACAAGCTAAAAGATGCTTTTTATTGCAAAAAATAGTTTTTGCATCACCACATTTTGAGAGCTATAATTTTTCCATGTTTTGGCCCACAGAGTCATGTGAGGTCTTATTTTTTGTGGGACGAGTTGACGTTTTTATTGGTACCATTTTTGGGCACATGACATTTTTTGATCGCTTTTTATTACGATTTTTTGGAAATTTGGATTTTGAATTTCTTTTGGGGGGGGGGCGTTTATACCGTTCTGCGTGTGGTAAAATTGATAAAGCAGCTTTATTCTTCGGGTCAGTACGATTATGGCGATACCTCATTTATATCATTTTTTATGTTTTGGCGCTTTTATACAATAAAAACGTTTATATATAAAAAATAATTATTTTTGCATCGCTTTATTCTGCGAGCTATAACTTTTTTTATTTTTTCGTTGATGATGCTGTATGGTGGCTCGTTTTTTGATCGCGTGTTATTCCACTTTTTGTTCGGCGGTATGATGATAAATTTTTTTGCCTTGTTTTTTTTTTTTTTTTAAGGGGTTCACTAAAGGGGTTAACTAATGGGACAGGTTTATAGGGCGGGTCATGACCGACGCGGCGATACTAAATATGTGTACTTTTATTGTTTTGTTTTTTTAATTTACATGAAGAAATTAATTTATTGGGGAATATTTTTTTTCTCTTTATTTAGGAATTTTTTTTTACATGTTGTTTTTATTTTTTTTACTTTTTTACTTTGTCCCAGGGTGGGACATCACTGTATAAGGTCAGATCGCCGATCTGACACTGTGCACAGCACTCTGTCAGATCGGCGATCTCACAGGCAGTGCTGCAGGCTTTCTCAGCCCCTGCTCTCAGCAGGCACTGAGGAAGCCGCCTCCCTGCAGGACCCTGAAGGACCCCGCTGCCTTGTTGGACTTGTTTGCCATTTTTAAGTTGGCTTTTTTGTGAATGTATGCACTGGCACTTTATGTAGTTCTATATAATTTAATATGAAGGCCTCGTTATCTGTGCTCTTGCCTTCGGGGTGATACTATTTATTTGATGCACCTTGTACCCGACTTTAATGATTTACTGATCTGTTGTGATACATTATTGTTGTGTATATTTTGCATAATTACCATTAAACATTTACTTTTTTAACATATTTTTTGGGTGATTTATACGCCTCATGTGTCTTTGTTCTCACATCATGTGTAATAGTTGGGGTTACTCAGAAGAAATTTATATCATGTTGGAGCTTTATTCTCACCTTAGGTTATGAGTAAGAAGTGTCACTTCGGAATGCGTCAACCTGAACTATAGACTCCTGGGACTTTTTCTTTGAATGTTTTTGCCAGTATACGGATGATGCCCAAACATTTTTGTGACACATTTTTTCTCTTGTTATGTATAGTGCTGTCTGTTATTCCACTGGATCCCCTCTTAGTATGTATAGCGCTGTCCTTTAGTATATAGGGTTTTCTCTTGTTATGTATAGTGCTGTCTCATATTCCTCAGGATCCCCTCTTATTATGTTTAGCTGTAGTGCCAGTGTCTCTGGATCTCCTTCCCCGGCAGAGACACCGACACTCTCACCGCCGCAGCCCTGCACCCCCTGCTCTGCCTCCTGCGGCTCTGCTCTCCACTTCCGCCACCGTCCCTCACCCCATCCTTGTTCTCCTGCAGCTGCCCGGGGTCTGCACACTGCTCGCACATCCCAGGCACAGTGCTTAGGGCGCACGCGGTCCTGACTTCTTAAAGGGACAGCGCGTGTCGTCCTAAAGTGTCCCCAGCCAATGGCTGGGGAGCTCTTATTATTTAAGGCACCTCCATCAGGTGTGCAATGTTGTGTTTCTAACACCCTTATCAGTTCTCACATCTTATCAGTTCTCAGGTCCCTGCTTTCGTATTCCTGAATACCAGTCTATCAGCTGTGCCCACCAGCCTGTCTTATCAGTGGTGCCCGCCAGCCTGTCTATGAGTCGTGCCCGTCAGCCTGTCTTCCAGCTGTGCTCTCCAGTCTGTTTCCCAGCCTGCACCCGCCAATGCTTATCCTCTCATCTGCCGGTCCCATCGGCATCCTTGGTATCTGTCGCCTTCTTTGCTTGCCTGCATCTATTAGACTTTCTCTTGGGCCACCCCAGCAACCCATCCTAGAAGGTCAGCTACCATCTACTCAAGGTCAGTCCTGTAGTAGTGCCTGGACCACTTCCCTTGTCTCTCCTCGGATCTCGGTGTCATACGCTGCTGAGTATCCATAGTCAAATTGGGTGAGGCTCTGTGTCGACCCGCCACCACAATTGTGGGTTACCAGGGCAATGGGGTACTCAGAGCCCTAGCGGTCTGGCGTATGTTGGGGGAATATTTACAGGGGATAGATATATTTACAGTTCGTGACGCCACCTGTAGTCTTCTGGTAATTTATACCAGCGCTGCTGTAGAGCTCTGAGGGGATGGTGAGGCAGCTAGATGTCGGGTCCCCTACAGGTAGGACTCTTCCCTCAGGTCGGTAGTTAAAGCAGGGTTGTGCAGGCATGCAAGTAAATAACTCAGTCTCACACGGTCAGCGTCTTTCCATACCTTTACTTGTAAGATGGTAAGGCAGGTCCCAGGGAGGCTGATGGGGTTGATGGAGGATGAGCTTTGAGGCAACGGCTAAGCAAGTTAGGGGCCTCCTTTACTGTCCAATGTTGATGAGTCCAACCAGCCTGAAGCGTAGTTCCCTCTATAACTCCAGCTATTCCAAAGCTGTTCTGCCCGGTCAGTTTTTGTGGTCGGAGCCTTCCTGTGAGAGAGCTGAGTTCCTATTCTTGCTGATCAGGCTCAAGGTTCTCACTCTCCCTGACCCCAGATACGTACTGACTCTTCAGGGATGCTTGCCACGACCTAAGGTCCGATAAGCCTCTGGTTTTCTTACCACTAAGCGTGAAGCTTTAGTGATCCTTCGGTCCCCAGTGACCGGTAACAATGTGCAGGTATCCTATACTTATGGCACTTCTCTGTTCTCTTCCACTATGCCCTTCGATATGCTCAACTCTTAATAGATATCTCAGTCCGTCTTATAGTGGGGCACAGCTCTGACCAGGCTGAGGTGAACTGGCTCACCTGTACTGGCCTCCACTTTCTGAACTGCACAAAGACTGCACTTCCTCACTCCTTCGAGTCACTGACTGAACTGAACTCAGACTACTTAGCACTCCCCTCCACACCCCTGGTGGGTGTGTCCGAAGTGTACATGATATCATGAAGAGCCTTAACCGTTACCTCTCCACTCATCCTCCTGGTATTGTGTACCAGGGCTACACATTCCCCCATGGTAAACGACAGCACTCCCGGGCTGTGAAATACAAGAGACATTTTTGTTTATGCATTAAACATCAACATTAAACATTAATTCGTCCCATCCGGGAGGTAAGGATGTCTTGAACGTTGCAAATAAAACATTATATATAGAAAAATACAATATTAAATAACATTTTCATATAAATAGACAATATGCTTGTGAAGGACCCGCACCAAACCTTCAACGTGGGTCCTGGGTGGGCTGCAGGACATCCGAATGCAGACCTCACTCAGTGCCTCACCACACGGGTTTTATGTTCAGAGGTAAGTCAAGGCTTCGTGTGAAATCATTAAAGGCACCTTAGTGCAACTATTTACAGGATACAGTTTTTGGGCTGGCTCAGTCCTCAGCCTCTGAGTCCATAGGGAAAAACACATATATATATATAGACTTTTTACAGTATTCACATTAATTCGTTATAATTACTGCTGGTATCGAATGGGTAACTTTCCTTTTGTGATTCGCTCTGATCTACGTGGAGTAGCCTCAGGTATATTAAGTTGCGATCTGTCTGCACTGCGTAACGGCAAACTATAGAACTGCCTCAATCTTTCTATGGATCTGGCAAGCGTACTGATGGCTGGGCGGTGTGAGTCAGCTTCACCAGGGGATCCCATAGTATGGGGCGCTGCTTCAGATGATCCTTCTTGAGATTCCGTAGGTTGAGGTGTTGCTGGAATGGGTAAATCCTGAACGGACTCAACTGGCACCACGGACACAACTGGAGGTAGAACTTCCTCTTGTGGCTGATAAAACTGCAACACCGGAACTATTCAGCATCTCCCAGTCTAGGCCAATCCGCAGGAAAATCTCCCAGATCGGTGTGTATGACCTCTTCTTTCCTTTCTTTTTGATTGATGACAGGGTTCTTGTCACAACATTTTAAGGGTTCTGGACACAATTTCAAATGGTCTCTGGACACAGTGGTTATTGTTCTTCCTCCGTCCTTACTGATGATACAAACTTTTCTGTTGTCATATTTAGAATCTTGTACAACGTAGGGTTCTTGCTCCCACTGGTTATCCAATTTGTGCATCTTCCTTTTTCTTTTTAATACTACCTCTCCAGGCATCAAAGGCTTGGCAGGAGCATTTCGGTTGTAAACATCTTCCTGTTTCTCCCGTGCCTTGTTGAGACTTTCCTCTACACAGATTTGTACTCTTCTGTATTGCTCTTGCCGATTGATGTCCCAGTTTTCAACGGCGTCGTCTGCCTCCGGTTCTACCACTCCAAGTTCTAGATCCATTGGTAGTCTTCCGGGCCTTGCTCTCATAAGATAGGCTGGAGTGCAGTTAGTGGAACTGACAGGTATATGGTTATACAAATCAACCAAATCAGGTAGTAAATCCGGCCATCGATTCCTGTCTTCCAACGGTATGGATCTCAACAAATCAAGGACAATATGGTTCATTTTTTCGCAAAGACCGTTGGTTTGAGGGTGATATGGTGTTGTTCTAATTTTCTTGCACCCGTACATGTGACAGAATTCCTTGAATAAATCAGCTTCGAAAGCAGGTCCTTGATCGGTTAATACTTGCTCCGGATACCCATGCGGTCTGCAGAAGCTTGCTTGAAAGGTTTTCGCGGCCGTCACTGCGGTCTGGTCCTTAACTGGAACAACCACCAGAAATCTGGAGTAATGGTCCACCATGGTCAAGGCGTATGAGTATCCAGATCTACTTGGCGACAATTTGACGTGGTCCAGGGCCACAATCTCCAGAGGACGAGTCGTCCGGATAGGTTGCAGGGGTGCCTTCTGACTACCGTAGTCCTTTCTTCTGAGACCACAGGGTCCACAGTTCCGACACCACCTCTCGATGGAGCTGCGCATCCCTACCCAGTAGAACCGGCATCTCAACAGGGTCTCCAGCTTTCTCCAGCCAAAGTGTCCTGCTTGATCGTGGTATGCTTCCAACACCATTGGGACGTCTGCCTTGGGGACCACTATTTGCCAGACCATCTCATGGGTTCTGGGGTTGACGTATCTCCTGCACAACTTCTCACGGTATAGGAACAACCTGCTTTTCTCGTTCCACAGGAGCTTGGCTGACATAGGTGCTTCCTTTTCCAAAGAGGAGCCTTCCTGTCTTAACAACTCCTTGATGCGGCTGACCACTGGATCACTGTCCTGAGTCTCTTTCCAACTGTGATGGGGTAAAGGATTTAATGTTGCACCATACTGCTTTCTGTGGACTCGATGCTCGTGGACTACCCCATTTCGATGGAACGCAGGTAGCTCAATTTCTTCCAGGTCATCCGATTCTCCTTCCGTATCAGAGTCATGCGGCATTCGGGACAACGCATCAGCATTAGCATTCTTTCGACCTGCCCGGTACTTGATAGTAAACTGGTAATTGGACAACCGAGCCATCCAACGCTGCTCCATGGCGCCCAGCTTGGCGGTTTCCAGGTGCGTTAACGGGTTGTTGTCTGTGTACGCCGTGAACTTATTGGAGGCCAGATAGTGCTTAAATCTTTCAGTAATGGCCCAGACCAGCGCCAGAAACTCCAGCTTGAAGCTGCTATAATTTTCCGGATTCCTTTCAGTTGGCCTGAGTTTTCTGCTGGCATATGCGATGACTTTTTCTTGGCCATTCTGCTTCTGACTGAGAACTGCTCCCAAACCTTCATTACTGGCGTCGGTGTACAACAGGAACGGTTGGCTGTAATCAGGATAGGTTAAGATCTCATCACCTGTAAGGATCTCTTTCATCTTTTGGAATGCTTCAGCCTGTTCTTTACCCCAATTAAAGGGAGGGTTTCTGCTCTTTAAGGATTGTCCTACCAGGAGGTCCTGTAAAGGAGCTGCCTTCTTCGTGTAATCTTTCACGAACCTTCTGTAGTAACCCGTTAGTCCCAGGAACTGTCGCACTTCCTTAAGGTTCTTCGGCTCCGGCCACTTCTGGATGGCAGTGACTTTCTCTGGGTCCGGCGCTACTCCTTCCGAACTGATGATGTGCCCCAAGTATTGTACCTTCTGTTTGAGTAGATGGCATTTTGAGGGTTTTAATTTCATCCCGTACCTGGACAGGGACTCAAACACTTCTGCCAGGTGTTTCAGATGGTCCTCATATGTCTTGGAATACACGATAACGTCGTCTAGGTATAGCAGCACGGTTTCAAAATTGAGATGTCCCAGACAATTTTCCATCACTCTCTGAAATGTTCCTGGGGCACTGCTGAGCCCAAACGGCATTCTGTCGAACTCACAGAGCCCCATTGGGGTGGTGAAAGCCGTTTTCTCACGATCCTCCTCAGCCACAGCCACTTGCCAGTAACCACTAGTCAGATCAAGGGTAGAAAAGTAGTTAGCCGTTTTCAGAGCAGCTAATGATTCCTCTATACGTGGTAACGGGTATGCATCCTTGTGTGTTATGCGGTTCACCTGCCTGTAATCCACACACATTCTCATACTACCATCTTTCTTTTTAACCAGAACTAGAGGGGCTGCCCAGGGGCTACAACTATCCCTTATCACCCCGGCTTTCTTCATATCATTCAACATTTCTTTAGCCTTCCTCTTGGGATCTCAATCCCTGTATAAATTGTTCTTTCAGCATTTTATTCTCGTCGATAGCATTTAAATTGTTAATTTGCTTGAGGGCTCTCAGGGCTCCCTGTAGTCGGCAAGCGTAGTCCCGGATGCTGTCACCTGGCTGTTGTGAACAGTGATAGAAGGCCATCCGGAGATCCGTTTCTGTGCGGTCTTCAAATATGGCATGCAGCTTAAGGAAGATCGCAGGTACCGACTCCTGATCAACGGTATCCCAAGTCTCCACTTCCCTCTCAGCAGCGCCAGTTAGCTGCCCTATTAGCACAGCAGCTTTTTGTCTCTCAGGCATGGAGTACATTTCTAGGATGCTGCATAACTTCCGCTTGAAGCCTGCTAATGTGCCTGGCTCACCGCTGTACTGGGGAAGCCATTTCGCCCCAGGCATATATGGGAGCGTTAGTGGCATGATCGGGACTACCGGACTGGGTGCAGGGCCTGCGCCCCCATCTGGCGCTACAATACCAAGCGGTGCGGGATTGGGACCTCCGGCCGGGGCCGCACTGTCAGCCGGTTGTTGTGACATCTTAGCGCCCCCTTGGTTAAACGGAGCCTACCGGTTTCAGACGCTGCTATTTCACAGGCACCGCAGTGGGAACAGGACCTTCGTCGCAGGCGCTCTGATGTCAGAGCGTTCACTTCCTGTTGCAGGACCTGCCGCTGAGTCAGAGCCGGGGGCGTGTCCAAGACTTTGCGCGCTCTTTCAGGTACGCCCACCTTCTTCTCCAGCGCCCTAGGGCGCGAATCTGGCGGCAAATATGGCGGTATTTGGCGCCAAACAACAGCAACAGTCTTTTTCGCCAAAACACTCCACAGGCACACAGGGCTCGCAATGCTGCAAGTTTCGTATCCTGTTCGTGACGCCAAAGTTTTGTGTCGACCCGCCACCACAATTGTGGGTTACCAGGGCAATGGGGTACTCAGAGCCGAGCCCATGGAAGTCTATGGGGTTTGTCACAGGTAGCGATGGCTCGGTCTGTGGCCCTAGCGGTCTGGCGTATGTTGGGGGAATATTTACAGGGGATAGATATATTTACAGTTCGTGACGCCACCTGTAGTCTTCTGGTAATTTATACCAGCGCTGCTGTAGAGCTCTGAGGGGATGGTGAGGCAGCTAGATGTCGGGTCCCCTACAGGTAGGACTCTTCCTCAGGTCGGTAGTTAAAGCAGGGTTGTGCAGGCATGCAAGTAAATAACTCAGTCTCACACGGTCAGCGTCTTTCCATACCTTTACTTGTAAGATGGTAAGGCAGGTCCCAGGGAGGCTGATGGGGTTGATGGAGGATGAGCTTTGAGGCAACGGCTAAGCAAGTTAGGGGCCTCCTTTACTGTCCAATGTTGATGAGTCCAACCAGCCTGAAGCGTAGTTCCCTCTATAACTCCAGCTATTCCAAAGCTGTTCTGCCCGGTCAGTTTTTGTGGTCGGAGCCTTCCTGTGAGAGAGCTGAGTTCCTATTCTTGCTGATCAGGCTCAAGGTTCTCACTCTCCCTGACCCCAGATACGTACTGACTCTTCAGGGATGCTTGCCACGACCTAAGGTCCGATAAGCCTCTGGTTTTCTTACCACTAAGCGTGAAGCTTTAGTGATCCTTCGGTCCCCAGTGACCGGTAACAATGTGCAGGTATCCTATACTTATGGCACTTCTCTGTTCTCTTCCACTATGCCCTTCGATATGCTCAACTCTTAATAGATATCTCAGTCCATCTTATAGTGGGGCACAGCTCTGACCAGGCTGAGGTGAACTGGCTCACCTGTACTGGCCTCCACTTTCTGAACTGCACAAAGACTGCACTTCCTCACTCCTTCGAGTCACTGACTGAACTGAACTCAGACTACTTAGCACTCCCCTCCACACCCCTGGTGGGTGTGTCCGAAGTGTACATGATATCATGAAGAGCCCTTAACCGTTACCTCTCCACTCATCCTCCTGGTATTGTGTACCAGGGCTACACAGCTCCTAGTGACGCCCCTCCAGGCTCTGTCCTGGCTCACCAGTTTGTCTTTGATGGAGCCAAGGTGGCCTTCATCATGTCCCATCTATCTGGTGAGGCCCTGGCATGGCTGAATCCTCATTGGTAGAGAGAGGATCTGGTGGTGTCGAATCTCCAGTCCTTCCCAGAAGCCTTTTGTAAAGTCTTGGATGAGCCTGGTCTCGTCTCTTCTGAAGCTGCTTCTCTACTCAAGTTACGCCAAGGTAATCTCTCAGTGGACCAGTATGCCGTCCGTTGTCGCACCTTGCTGTCTGAACTCGCTTGGAATAATGAGGCTCTGGTGACAACCTTCTGGGAGGGCCTCGCCTGGCGAATCAAGGACGAACTCACAGGTTGGGATATACCTACCTCTCTGGATGACCTGGTGTCCCTAGCAACTTGGATAGATGTCAGGTTCCAGCAGCGGACCAAGGAGGGAGATTAGATCTTTACGTCTGGCTCATACCTTCCAAAGGACAATCTACAAGCAAATTCCTGCAGCTACATCACTCCCACAGACTATGCAGGTTGATCAGGTGAGGATGACTAAGCCTCACCAGGAAGTTTGTCGCGTGGAGGGTATCTGTCTCTACTGTGGCAGCTCTGAGCACTTTATCCGATCCTGTCCCGAGAGACTGGGAAACGCGAATGCATATGGTCTGTTGCAGAGGCTACCTTGGGCAAGTCTTCCTCCTCTCCGTCCAAGACTCTGACTGTATCAGGCATCTGCAGCAAAAGCTTTTTTGTAGAGCTAGACCATCTGGAATCTGGTTCTGCAGGTAATTTAGTTCAACAGGCTGTGGTTGAGCGCTATCAAATCCCAATCCTACACCTTCCTGAGCCGATGGTGATTTCTTCGGTGGATAGAAAGCCTCACCCTAAGACCATCCAGTTTGTTGCAGAGCCGTGAAGCTTCAGGAGGGGATTCTGAGAAGCTCTCTCTCTGTGTTGTCAGGCTTATCTCACCCTTTGCTCCTCGGTTTGCCATGACTGCGGAGACACGAGCCCATCTTGGATTGGATTTCTGGAGAGGTCCTCTCTTGGGGACAGGGATGCCACGAGACCTGCCTGGTTCCCATCTGACCAGCTCGACCTCTGGTGTCTCCACCTAATCTGCCAGGTTCGCCTGAACCTTATTGGTCATACGCTGACGTCTTTGACAAAATGGAGGCAGAGACCTTACTACCGCATCGGCCATACGATTGTCCCATTGACCTTCTTTCAGGGGCATCCCCTCCTTGAGGTCGAATCTATCCCCTCTCTCAAGCCAAGACCCATGATAAAGACAATGCCAGAAGCGTCTTACCTGGGCCAAGGAGAAGAACCGGACTGTTGTCCGTGCTCTAAGGTGTTTTCAGATGAAAGTAAATTTTGCATTTCATTTGGAAATCACGGTCCCAGAGTCTGGAGGAAGAGTGGAGGCCACAATCCAAGCTGCTGGAGGTCTAGTGTGAAGTCTCCACAATCAGTGATGGTTTGGGGAGCCATGTCATCTGCTGGTGTAGGTCCACTGTGTTTTATCAAGACCAAAGTCAATGCAGCCGTCTACCAGGAAATTTTAGAGGACTTCATGCTTCCCTCTGCCGGCAAGCTTTTTGGAGATGGAAATGTCATTCTCCAGCAGAATTTGGCACCTGTCCACACTACCAAAAGCAGGGCCGTATTTAGAGTTTATGCTGCCCCAGGCACTTTTAGTGCTGCTTCCCCCATTGGTGAGTATGACTAATGCAGACACTGTCGCCAGAGGTGTATCTAGGTTTTCTGGTATCCGGGGCAAGAATTCGGCGCCACCCCCCCAAGCACACATGCGATTTGCACACTTAGTCATGTACCCACGAGCTGCTCTCCCTAATGCTCTCAATGTTCAGTGAAAAGCTGAGAGAAGCCGGAAGAGAAGCTCGTTGTCACAGGACCATAAGTATGAAAATTGTGTGTGGCCCAGCTTCGCAAGGCACACGTCTCCTGGAAAATGCACAGGAAGGTAACTGTAAAGCTTGATATTCATTCACGCACACTTCTCAGCATTGCCACTAGAGGCATTTCAGACTATTTAGTAGTGTGACGTAGCAATAGTGAGTCATTCAAGTTCCTGTCTTTGGACAGAGATGTTTAGTTTCTGTTTCAGTCAGAGACAGACGGAAGAAGAGGAGAGTTCAGTCTTGGAGGGAGAGAAGACTGAATCCTGACAGAGCTTGTGTAGCTCATCTTATACGGAAGTGGAGGCTAGTACGGGTGAAGTGAATCATCTTAGCCTAGTCAGAGCTACCCCTTAACCTGCTACTCAGAACAAGCTGCCTGTGTTCCTAAGAAGGAAGGAAAGTGACTCTCAGAGCGTGCATTGAAATCAGTTGACAGAAGTTCCTGATAGCCACTCGAAGTGGGGTCTAAGAAGGAAAGAAGGAAAGGAATCACAGCAGTTATACCAACGAGCCAACTGAGAACAGGTCAGTGAGCACTGAAGGAAAGCTGACCTTTTACACCATTGCTACACGTGCTTATGTTAAGGGCGAGAGCAGGGCGAAGGGCGAGTGGAGAAGTAAGAGTGACAAAGGGACAAATCACCCTCACTCAATTAAACCGGACACCGGGGTCCGAAGCATTGCTAGTACTTTATGTCTAGTGATAAGAAAACCGGAGGCCTTGCTGGACTTCAAGTCACAGAGGGTAGCCCAATGTGTCGATACGTAACTGGAGTCAGGAGAACAGGAGTCTAGCCTGATCAGCAAATATGGACTTAGTTTTACCAATGAAAAGGCTCTACCACAATGTCGGCCGGGCGTAGTTGCTATTGAAAGAGTTGCACTTGACTTTATGCAAGTTTGTACTCACACACATTACAAGGAGAAAGGAGGCCTCTAACCTGCTCAACAGTTTTCCTGAATGTGCATTCTCCAACCTGACCAGCTTCCCGGGACATACCTGCAACATCTACAAGTAAAGGTATGGAAAGAGACTGCATTGTGTGTGACTGAATTTTTATCTGCACCCATCATCACCATAGACTTTGAGGGACCAGTCCCACCTGTGGGGGACTTAACATCTAGCTGCCATAACATCCCTCAGAGATCTACCTGCAGCGCTGGTCAATCAGATCAGAAACCACAGGTGGCGTCACGAACTATAACTACAATCCCCTGTAAATATTCCCCATTGCATGACCGCTAGGGCCACGGACCGAGCTCTGCTGCCAGTGACATTCCCCATAGACTTACATGGGCTCGGTTCCGAGTACCCCATAGCCCTGGTACCACCAATGTGGTGCGCGTCAATCGCATATGAGTGAAGTGTCCATGTGATGACTGCTGGAGCCTGCAGAGCTGAATCCTGACATTGCAGCTTCTGAATTCTCACAACGAATGCACTGCACACTTTTAGGATTCTTCCTTGCTGGTGGACAGTCATGTCAGCACAAGCATGTGATTTAAAGATGAGTCGCACACACCAAGTGGGGTGGGTACCAGGGCTATGGGGTACTTGGCACCGAGCCCATGGAAGTCTATGGGAGATGTCACTGGCAGCAGAGCTCGGTCCGTGGCCCTGGGCGCTCATACAATGGGGGATATTTACAGGGGATTATAAAGATAGTTCGTGACGCCACCTGTGGTATCTGATCTGATTGACCAGCGCTGCAGAGTAAATCTCTGAGGGGATGTTATGGCAGCTAGATGTTAAGTCCCCCACAGGTGGGACTGATCCCTCAAAGTCTATGGTGGTGCAGGGTGCAGATAAGAAGTCAGTCACACACAATGCAGTCTCTTTCCATACCTTTACTTGTAGATGTTGCAGGTATGTCCCGGGAAGCTGGTCAGGTTGGAGAATGCACATTCAGGGAATTGCTGAGCAGGTTTGAGGCCTCCTTTATCCTTGAATCGTGTGTGAATCTTAACCTGCGTGAAGTCAGGTTTAACTCTGAATATGACAGCTTCGCCCTGCCAACATTGTGGTGGGAGTCTTCTGTTGGATAGAACTAGTCTTTTGTGCAGGGCCCTGCTAGACTGTTGTCTTTCCTGACCCCGGTTACGTATCGGCGCTTAGGGCTACCTTCTGTGACTTGAAGTCCAGCAAGGCCTCCAGATTTTCTATCACTAGCCGTGAAGTACTAGCAATGCTTCGGACCCGGTGTCCGGTTAAACTGAGTGAGGGTGATCTGTCACCTTAGTCACTCTTCCTTCTCCACTCGCCTGTCGCCCTGCTCTTGCCCTTAACATAAGCACAGGTAGCAGCGGTAGTAGATGTCAGCTTTCCTTCCAGTGCTCACTGACCTGTTCTCAGTTGCCTCGTTGTTATAACTGCAGTTGTTCCCTTCCTTCTTTCCTTCACAGAACTCTGTCCAGAGCAGCTCACAGGACGTTTCGTCAGACTGTATACACGCTGTAGCTCTGAGAGTCACTTTCCACTTTTTAGAGAACACAGACAGCTTATTCTGAGGTAACTGTTTCATTCGCTCCAATTGCAGCTCTGACTAGGCTAGAGTGCCTCACTTGTCCACTCGTACTAGCCTCCACTTCTGTATGAGGTGAGCTACAGGAGCTCCTTCAGATCTCAGTCTTATCTCCTCTCCCTCCAAGACTAGACTGCTCTGTCCTGAGACAGGAAACTAATCTCAACTCTCTACTGCCTAGAATGACTCACTATTGCTACGTCACACTACTTAAATAATCTAAGTTGCCCTCTGGTGGCAGTGTTGAGAAATGTGTGATGTGAATGAATTTCAGGCTTTACAATTACCTTTCCTGTGCATTTTCCAGGAGACATGTGTCACACGTAGCTGGGCCACACATATACTTCTGGCCACATTCCGACTAGACGTGTCCAGCCTTGCTGAGTTCATTTTCATTGAGTGAGGCCACACATGTCTAGTCAGCATGTGACTGCATGTATGTAAATCACCAGCACGACAGAATCCTGACAGCGTGCAGTGCGTACTGTGAGAATTCAGAAGTCTGCAGTCACATAGAATGACTGCAGACTCAGCACAGACCTGGAGAACCCCTTTAATGCTCCTAACATAAATAAAAACATGAGAATTAGTCAGTTTCACAAATAACATTTACATCCAGGTACCTTATAGATGACGCTATCTCTGGAGTTATTCTGCTTCTTTTCTTCATCTTGTCCAGACCCCATGATGAGTTTTCTCATCCACAGCCGTCTCTGCAGACCTCCATCTTCTCCGGTCTTCTGCAGCAAATCTCCACATGATGTCCTTAAAGATAGAAGAGTCATTATAATGCTCCTGAATAAAAATATCTGCTGTACACTGAGCCCGAATAAATAATTGCCCCTCACTATATTGTCTGCACGAAATATGACCCACACTGTCACTCTTATGGTACATGCTCTTCACACTGACCTCTGCTTTCCATACCGGCCCTCCTCTTCACACTGTCCTCTCACACTGTGTCCTCCCTATAGGGCCCAGTCTCTATACTGTACTCTCTAATCACACTCCCCCTCCTTGGTATACTGTCACCTCACACTATTCCCCTCCCTCCTCATACTGTCTCCTCTCACATACCCCCGGTTCACCATACTGTCTCCTCATATATTTACCCCCTCACTTTCTATACTGCCTGCTCACACACATACCACTGACTCCCCATACTGTATCTGCACACATCTCATCACCCTCACTCCCCATACTCTGTCCACATATATTTTCCCATCGCTACTCATACTGTGTCTGCATACATTCCCTGTTCGCTCCCCATACTGTCTGCACCCATCCCCAACACCATACTGTTTCCTCATACATGCCCCCATTCCACTGTACTATTTCCTCATACATGCCCCCATCTCCCCCTTTGCTCCCCATTTTGAGTCCTCAAATCTCCCCCCACACATTAAATGCCCCATCCCCACTCCAATTCTCCCCACACAATAAATTCCTCCATCCCCACTCAAACTCTCCCCCCACACATTAAATCCCCCCATCTTCACTCCAAATTCTCCCCCCACATTAAATCACCCCCCCTTCCCATGCACTTAATCTTTAGTGTCTTCCGCTCTACTGGAGCACTTACTATCCATCCTGCGTCTCTGCAGCGCTGGCGAGTGACGTCAGCAGAGTGATCACATGCTCTGACCACGCTGCTGGCGTCGCTCTGACCCGGCGGTCAGAGCTTCAATTGTACTCGTGTCTCTAAGACGTGAGTACAATTGATCCCTGGGAGCCGGTGCGCTGCAGCTTCTCTGCACCGGCTGTCAGCTTGACAGCCGGTACAGAGAACGGCCAACTCCCAGTCCGGGGGACGGCTGAATGCAGCCACCGTGGAAGACACTGTGGACCGCCGCATTAGGAGGCCCGACTGCGCTCCCCTGCCGGCTGTGCCCAGGGCACATGCCCCGGCTGCCCCCCCTAGATATGCCTCTGCTCGCCCTCCACAGCGGTAACAGTGCGGGATCTGATATCCCCGCAGCAGATGGGAGACTGAGGTGGGTGGGCGAGCCGCACCCGGACTAAAAAAAAAAACTTTGCTCAGGTGCCGCCTCCCCACATCCTGGCGCCCTAGGCACGTGTCCTCAAGTGCCTAGTGGCAAACACGGCCCTGGCCAAAAGTACCAATACTTGGTTTACAAACAACAGTATCACTGTGCTTGATTGGCCAGCAAACTCGCCTGACCTTAACCCCATAGAGAATCTATGGGATATTGTCAAGAGGAAGATGAGAGACACCAGACCCAACAATGCAGACGAGCTGAAGGCTTAATTCAAAGCAGCCTGGGCTTCCATAACCCCTCAGCAATGCCACAGGCTGATCGCCTCCATGCCACGCTGCATTGATGCAGTAATTGATGGAAAAGGAGCCCGACCAAGTACTGAGTGCATTTACTGATCATACATTTCAGGAGGACATTTCGGATTTTAAAATAATTTTTCAAGCTGGTGTTATAAAGTATTCTAATTTACTGAGATAATGACTTTTGGGTTTTCATTGGCTGTAAGCCATAATCATCAACATTAACAGAATTAAACACGTGAAATAGATCACTCTGTGTGTAATGGTCCACCACAGACGGCGCCATCTCCATACAAGCAATAGCCCCAGATGGGACTTCTGTTTTCCATGCCTCTACTACAGTTTCTTGGTCATTTTACCTACTATTGAAGTGAGGTTTGATGAAGACCCTGGACAGGGTGGAAATGTTACCTCGTTTGCTTGACACTTGTCTTTCTCTGTGGTGTAATTTGAATAAATTTGAGCACTATTCTGCAAAAACAAAGACCTTTTTGAGTGTGGCTGTTGCTTTTCTTTGCTATATATGTGACACGTACTGGCACATGAGAAGCAGCGGTACAGTAAGCGCTGTTCCCCGCCGCTGGGTGCAGAAAATGGCTCTCATCAATCTCCACTGCTCTGTTGGCGATCAGCGCAAGCACGGGAGAATGATGAGAGTTATATTCTAGTGATAACAGTAGGTGGCAGCTGATGGGAGTATTCATCAGCTGACGCCTGCGCTATACATATATTTAAAAAAATGACGTGGTTTCCCCATTTTTGACATCCAGCCAAGCTAAAGCAGACAGCTGGTAAGGGGCCATAGATTTTGGCACCCCCCAGGGTAAAAATAGCAGCCCGCAGCTGCCCAGAAAAGGCACATCTATTAGGCTGGTGTCACACTCGCGAGTTTGATGTGAGTTAGTTGCACGACTTACTCGCATCAACACCCGGCACGGCCGCCCACTCTCGGACCAGAGTGCGCGGCTGCATGTATTTCTATGCTGCCGCGCACTCTGGTCCGAGAGCGGGCGGCCGTGCCGGGTGTTGATGCGAGTAAGTCGTGTGACTAACTCGCATCAAACTCGCTAGTGTGACGCCGGCCTTAGACACGCCAATTCTGGCACTTTGCCTGCCTCTTCCCACTTGTCCTGTAGCGGTGGCAAGTGGGGTTCATATTTGTGGGGTTGAAGTCACCTTTGTATTGTCATGTGACATCAAGCTCATGGCTTAGTAATGGAGAAGTGTCTATAAGACACACTGATGTGTGAAAGAGGCCTTTCTAATCCTATAGTTATATGGTGAATAAAGACACAGCCAGAATAAAGTCCAGTTTTACATTTTATTTAAAAATAACAAACACAGTTACACTCACCTAATGCCTAATTCCACCGAAGCCCTCGTCTCCTGTAATAAAACTGAAATAAAAAAACAACGTCCCTCACCTATCTGTCATTCTGTCCAACGCTGTAATCCATGTCTGGGGGGATAAATAGTTTTCAACCTGGAGGGTGCCAAGATGCGACCATGCAGGCTGAGAACCACTGGTGACTGAACTGCTGCGAGCACAGCGTCATTGACCGATGGTGACGTCATTGTAGAGAAACGGGGGTCGGCAGGCACCCAAGTCTGCTAGCCGAAACCGCATGGACCAGGGATCGTCCCGCCTAACCCCCGCTCTCCTGTTAAACGTGGGCATAACACTACACAGACAACACAGGGTTAGGGTACAACAATGTGGCAATACTTTATTGAACCACAACACCCAATAGAAAACAGAACAATCCCAGCAATTACCCCAAGATTGTGCACATTACATGGCCTAATCCTTCCGCTGACTCGCCTGGATAACGGTAGATGTTACGTCAGAACTCCCAGTGTCGATATTCCACCTGTGATATACACACAGAGAAGAGATATTGACAAGCGTAGGGAGGTGACAGTCCATAGAGTCCGTAGAAGGTTCAAAGCCAGTTGACACGAGAGTCACCACCTGGCTTATCCGAACCTTCTCCATGGAACCACGTGACCAGCAGGTCCCAAAACCTGGCTTATTCCAAACATATCCATGGTTCAGAGATGGTCACTGGATCAGATCTGTGTCCTTCCAAGAGGAGCAAAAAACTCCTAGGTTGTTTCCCTTAGAATCATAGATCCGTGTCCTTCGTGATGGTGCCATGATGAACTGGCTGCAGTCCTGTCCCTCATCCGTTCAGTGTTGTGCAGAATGTCCGACTGGTAGCTCTGTGTGATGAAATGAGATCTGATCTTCTCTCTCTGTCTCTTGTTTTTATACCGGAGACATGTAAGCTATTTTTAGAATTACCCAGTGTGCTTCAGTTCAGCCTCACAGCCTTTCCCTCTCTACCTTCGAAGTCAACAAACTGGTAATAGAATACAATACACAATTAGCATATCAGCTCACAACAAACACAGATAAACACACACTATGTACAAGTCACTATTACAGTCTTACACAGTATGTTAAATAGTACATATATCAGCTTGCAAGAAAGTCTTCTTGACCCACCAGACATAAACACTTAAATCCACAAGCCAATATACAGATAAAAAGTCAATTCTTGTGGGTTTACAAAAACATCGTTGTCTGGGAAATTAAGATACAGTCTGGTTTCTTCACAGTCATCGAGGTTAACTCTGGTCACTGAGGCTGCGTTCCCAGATGGGTTGAACTGCTGTGACCTCGGTGAGATCCCCGCTAGTAGCGTGGGAAAAAGTCACTGATGTGGTACCGGAAATATAAAAACATGGGAAACAGGCCTAATAGTAGATGAAATCTTTTGCTGAAAATGATTTTCTCCACAGACGCTCAGCACCTTGAGCAGTGCTGGAGAAAACAAGTTTGCAGTGGGTGCTAGGGTTACACATTACACACACGGCTCCGCTCCGCACACATTACACACACGGCTCCGCTCACATTACACACACGGCTCCGCTCCGCACACATTACAAGCGCGGCTCCGCGCACATTACACGCGCGGCTCCACTCCGCACACATTACACACACGGCTCCGCTCCGCGCACATTACCAGCGCGGCTCAGCGCACATTACACGCGTGGCTCTGCTCCGCCCACATTACACACGCGGCTCCGCTCCGCACACATTACACACGCGGCTCCGCTCCGCACACATTACACACGCGGCTCCGCTCCGCACACATTACACACACGGCTCCGCTCCGCACACATTACATGCGCGGCTCCGCTCCGCACACATTACACAAGCGGCTCCGCTCCGCACACATTACACACGCGGCTCCGCCCCGCACACAATACACACGCGGCTCCGCTCCATCCTCCTCTATAATATAATCATATATAATTACTTGCCTAATCACCCGGCACTTCCAAATTAGATAAATCAAAAAAGAGAAAAGGAAGCTTTCACTGCCATAAAAATATTTTTTATTGAAAAAGATTTTAAAAATATATAGCTTAAAAATACATATCATATTGTGGGGAACACCTATACAACAGAGTATACGACTTGAACAGCCTTCAAAAGGGTATATACAGTAGATATTATAGGTATGTAGCGAACTGTAGTGAAAAAATAAAGCTGTCTAATTTATGGCATTATACCTATATAACAGTACAGCAGGTGTATGACAGTTCACATAACAGATCCAATATCTATTAACATGCAATAAATCCAGTATAACAGAAAAATAATGCCCTTATCTATAAATCAACCCCTCCTATAAAAGTCTTCCAGACAAATAGGTGCATAGTGCAACCGATTAGACATTTATCCTATAAAGGGTATATATCTAGGGCAAGGAGATATATAAGGCATATGCTCATTGGTAAGTGGTAGCGCATGTTTTACTCGACACGCACATCCCTCAGGAAGAAGCCACGGGCGAAACGCGCGTCAGGGGTGCCACAGCCTGCACTAAGGTAGAGTAAACAAGTGTGGCAGATTGAGTCCCCAGCACGGTTTGGCAAGCTGTTGTTTGGGGATGAGATCTACGAGGATGGGGCAACCGGGAAGGGGAAGAAGAGAAAAAAAAAAGGCAAGATCATCACCATAGACAAATTCGTCTATGCTCCCCTTCCTGGGCCCCCCCTGTCCCGTTGTGTGGAACCCGCTACCCACCTCGGCTCGGGTGGTGGGTCCGCATCAAGGGAGCGGGGAGAGGAAGTCTGCCCGGGTCTGGGTGCCATGTCTAGTGGTGGCAGCTCGGACTCAGGCAGTGATATGGAGAGTGTTGGTGCCGGTATTGTTGATGGTGGTGGTGCTCGGACCCAGTCCTCTGTGGCAGCGGGGGCTGGCCCGGCACCTAGAGTCGGTACAGCCAGGACCGCATCTCCAGCGGCGAGAGCTGGGGTCTCTGGGCCCCCCACATGCTTATCCGCTAAGACTGGAAAATTTTTGGGGGTCCAGAGACCAAGAAAGGGCGCGGAGTCTGCCGTAAGGCAACAGGTGAAAAAATGCAAGTTGTTGGTCGCTCCCCTGGCGGTGTCCGCGGCAGGGTCGGGGTCCTCAGCGCGTAGATCCAATAAGGGGTCCGCGCCGGGGGCCCCGCTGCCGCTGGGCGCCGAGGGGGAGTGGCCAACCTTGCCAAAAGCGAGTGGTGGGCACAAGAGGGCGGTGGTGGCCTGCGAGGGGGGCTTGTCCTCCTCGGCCGCTGTCCCACCCGCTATTGTCGCGTCTGGCAGGGGGGGCGTAGCCTTGCGGGCGGCTGCCCACCCGCTATGACTGCGGCTGGCGGGGGGGCTGTCTTGGCGGCCGCAGCTCCGCTCTCTGTGCTCATGGCAGGCGGGGGGAGCGTGGCCTTTCGTGCATTCGCTCTACCCGCCATTGCCGTGACCAGCGCGGGGGGCGTGCCCTTCTGTCCCACCCAAAACAATAATGCCCGAGCGAGCTGGCAAGGGGTTGCAGGGGTCCCAGCCCACTTACCTCCATCTGGTGGTGCGGGGGCTCCGGTGCCCGAAGAGAAGCCAGCACAGGTTTCCAGTGGGGGGCAGGGTGCAGAGGCAGAGCCCAAATGTAACAACAAAAAAAAAATGGAGCCAGAGAGCCCAGGAAGTGCTGCTGCTCCTGAGCCCAGGCAGAGCTTACTAAGTGGGCTCTGTTCTGTGGCTTGTAAAGGGGCGGCAGTACTCCTGTACAAAAACAATGCGGTGCAGAGCACCTGTGTGGCCCAGCTGCGCAAGGCACACATGTCTCCTGGAAAATGCACAAGAAAGGTATTGTGAAGCCTGATATTCATTCACATCACACACTTCTCAACACTGCCACTAGAGGCATTTTCAGACTATTTAAGTAGTGTGACGTAGCAGAGATCAGATCAGTTGTGTGGAGGAGGAGAGGTGTTCAGTTCAGTCAGAGTTCAGTCAAGCTTAGGGTGGCTCAGGAGTGAGTCATCCCATCCAAGTTCAGTTTGTGAAGGAGACAGTATATTCTAGTCAGAGCTCAGCCTGAGCTAGACGGAGATTTCCTGTCAGAGACAGAGGAAGAGAGATTGAAGCTGTTACTCAGAACAAGCTGCCTGTGTTCCTAAGAAAGTGGAAGGCGACTCTCAGAGCGTGCATTGAAATCAGTTGACAGAAGTTCCTGATAGCCACTCGAAGTGGGGTCTAAGAAGGAAAGAAGGAAAGGAATCACAGCAGTCACAACATCGAGTTAACTGAGGACAGGTCAGCGAGCGCTGGAAGGAAAGCTGACATTTACACCATTGCTACTCGTGCTTATGTTAAGGGCGAGAGCAGGGCGAAAGGCAAGTGGAGAAAGAGAGAAGTAAGTGATTCAGGTGACAGATCACCTTCACTTAGTAAAACCGGACACCGGGGTCCGAAGCATTGCTAGTGCTTCACGCCTAGTAATAAGAAACACCGGAGGCCTAGCTGGACTTCAGGTCACAGGAGGCAGCCCAATGTGTCGATACGTAACTGGAGTCAGGAGAAGAGGAGTCTAGCGGGACGCTGCAGAAATAGACTTAGTTCTACCACAGAAAAGGCTCTACCACTATGTCGGCCGGGCGTAGTTGCTATTGAAAGAGTTAACTTGACTTCATGCAAGTTTGTACTCACATACTGTAAGGTTCTATGTATATATTCCTGAAACTCAGTTTGTTCGTCAGCCATTTTACTTTCTGTCTTGCTGCAGCTATCTTGCCCTCAGTCAAAATGGAGTTTCCAGCTTGCGTGTTCCCGCCCTGATTCTCTCCTTTGCTTCTTAAGCAGCCACAGCTGAGCAATCAGTGCTTCAGAAACTAGCCTGCAGTGAACCTGTGACTTGACTCCTGTAAGCCTTGGATCTTGTACTCCAGCTATTACTACTGAGGAACTCTGAAGCACTTGTGGACTCTGAACCCTGCTCTTTGAAAGACCCACGTTTGCATGGACTTACGGTAACAGAGAAGAAGATCCTGAATCTGTATTGGAGAGTGATTGCTGAGCTTGGATTACTCTAGCCTGCTGTGTCTCCTGTTTCTGTGTCTGCAAACTGTGTGACTATTTCTGCCAACTTGTATGAAGTAATACAGGACTTTTCTATATCAAACCTGTGACTCCTGTGTTTTCATCGCACCCAAGCACAAGACGCTATATGAACTGTACTACATACATTACAAGATTCTGAAGCCAAAACGTTAGTGTCTGCTGGGTCTGGAAGGCTGTGTCTGCTGTACTGTGGATATCAGACGTCGGTTGTACTTTCTGTGATGACAGTGGTTGTGACTTCTCACAACCATTCCAGGTGAGCAATTCCCTTAAGTTATTTCTTTTTGCAGTGTTACCACAGGTAAACACTATTGTTTTTTTTTTTTTTCCTTTCTTTTCTCTTTTTTGTCTGCTGTAACTCTGGATATCAGATGACTGGTTGAAACTTTCTGTGATGATAGTGGTTGTGACTTCTCACAACCATTCCAGGTGAGCAGTTCCCTTAATTTTTTTTTTCTCTCTGCAGTGTTTCCACAGGTGAACACTATTGTTTTTTTTTTCTCTCCTCTTCTTCCAGTAATCCTGTCTTAAAAGATCTGGAAAATAGAGACCCGCATAAAGGAACTTTGCGGAGTGACTGATAATATCCTTGCAGATTTGCAGAATATAAAGACCCGTTTTACAAATCTACAGGACCTCAATAATCACAATTTGCAAGTGGTTGGACAGACTACCCAGGATTTGCGAGCCAGGATTGAGGTTCTAGAGGGGCGAGTCCAGGCTCCTGCCGTAGCCCCGAGTGCTGGGATTCCCAAGTTGCCCCCTTTTCGTTTTGGCGGTGAACGTGAGAAATTCAGGGGATTTATTAATCAATGCAATCTTTTTTTTTCTGCACATGCTTCACAATTTCCCACTGAACGATCTAAGGTGCTTACTATAATTATGTTGCTTACCAACAAGGCTTTAATGTGGGCAAACCCTCTGATTGAGACTGAGGATGATTGTTTGAATCACCTTGATGATTTTATTTCAGCCATGGGGCAGGTGTTTGATGACCCCAATCGAGGTGCAACAGCTGAAGCAGCCATGTTAGCTTTGCGCCAAGGTAAGCACTCGGTAGCTGAATATGCCTTGGATTTCAGGAGATGGGCCCTTGATACCACCTGGGACAGTTCCGCCAAAAAATCTATTTTTCGAAAGGGGTTATCTCCACTGATTAAGGATGAACTTGCTTGTGCCGACCCTCCCACTGCGTTAGGTGACTTTATTAACTACTGCATCCGTATTGATACTCGTCTGACTGAACGCAGGCAAGAGAGATGGTTCGAAAGCAATCGTACTAACCTTTTCCTACCTTCCTCTCCAGCTAAGGAACCTTTGAGTAGGATTACACGGGAACCTGAACCCATGCAGGTAGACTCTTTACAACGAGGGTTAGTGATGCACGCAAGGAACATCGTTTTAAGGAGAATCTATGTTTCTATTGTGGTAAGTCAGGGCACTTCATTATAAACTGCCCCAGCCGTTCTCGTAAGACTACTGCAGCACTCATTCATTGTGAGTGTTGCGAGAGGGGATCTGTCAGGTCCGAGCCTCAGGCTCCAGAGAGATCTGCAGCAACAGATCTTG